>JANHGB010062469.1:0-40786 GCA_026283785.1 Coracopsis vasa
TGAGGCGCTGGCACAGGGTGCCCAGAGAAGCTGTGGCTGCCCCATCCCTGGCAGTGTTCAAGGCCAGGCTGGATGGGCTTGGAGCAAGCTGCTCTAGTGGAAGGCGTCCCTGCCTGTGGCAGAGGATTGGAATTGGGTGATCTAAAAGTCATTTCCAACCCAAATCATTCTATAAATCTATGATTCTTTGATTCTATAAGAAAGCTACCATCTTAGGCCATTTGGATAACTCACAACTGTAAGACAGACTTTCCTTACATAGCACCATGCTCAGTTCCCTTTCTTGAAGCTTATTCACTTTCTCCAGCTTCTATCTATCCACTGGCACGTAGCCTGTGGGCACCTGAACCTGTTTGATTTATGACTTCTTGAGGTTAATGACGTCTGGTCCTCTTTTGTTTTCTAACACTTTCCATTGTGTGATTCCCATTGGCATGATACAAACCAGGTATTAGCATATTAGGATGATTTTTATGTTATTCTGTCATCTTTAATTTCATGTGGTTACCCTTGGTTTCATAAGTAAATATATTTTTCTAAATAGAAATGCCAAGTATTTCTATTAATAAATCTTTCCCTGTTCCTCTTGGGGAAAACCAAACAGATGGGATTTCTTCTTTTTCTTAATCATTAAAATGTTATCAAATTTTCATAACAAATAATTGCTTCATATTTAAACACCATTGAAGCAAAAAGCAGGTACACGGAATTCACACCTGCCAAGCATTACATCAGGATCTGAAGTCCTGATCTGCTTGTGGGGTCACGCTACAGCCACACATTACTTAAATCAGTGCGTCCTGAGGGTACTTTCAAGATGCTGGGCTAGAAGCATTTGAGCTTGGAAAATGAAATTAAGAGGTGGACCAGGCCACCTCTATTCCATGCTAAATCATGACACTTCATTTTTCTTATGTAATAGCATACTCTAGAAGTCAGTGAGCTCAACCTCCCAACTATGAACTTCTATGATTCTATTCTATGATTCTATGAAGTGGGAAAAGTTGTGACTACAGAGACCAACTTCTCCCAGGGACTGAATAAAGCTGAAAGCTGAAAACCTACCCTTAATAATGACTAGGAACAAACTGGAATGGAATGGAATGGAATGGAATGGAATGGAATGGAATGGAATGGAATGGAATGGAGTGGAATAAAAGAAGAATATGCCTTGCCTTGAAGGACCTTGGTGGAGGGAAGGAAGAGGACTTGAATCCCTTGTCTTTTTCACAAGAAGGCATGTTGCAATAGGAAGCATAACGCTGCCACCTGTGTCAACCACCTCTACTTCTCCAATCCTGAGAGACACTTAGTTGCTGGAGTTTCCAACAGGACACCTTGGGATAGCAGTGAAATGTCTGCAGTAGTTTCTGGCAGTTACCTAGTTCATGTTACCCAAATAGCTGTTGGAATAATGAAGCTCATTTTGCCTCTTGAAAATAAGCCCAGTCCAAGTTGTCCTTAGAGTGAGTGGTGGATGCACATAGGACTCCTTCAAGTGATTGCATACAGTGTGCTTCCAGTAGCATCCTTGACAGTAAGTTGCACTAGGTGACCATGCTGTCATCTGGACCTCAAACATACACTCTTTGCATGTGAAACTCATCCCATTTGGAAATAGCATCTATGTTATTTCAACTGAGTTGATGCAAGTCACCTGTGGGATATACAATGTAGATCACCTCAGGAATTGTACCACAGGGGCACATTTGGGCTAGGATTTAGATAGATAGATAGACAGATAGATAGACAGACAGACATAGGTAGTGCTTTCCTTTCCTTTTATTCATTTTCATTTTTTTCTTTTCCATCTTTTCACCTTTCCTTTTTTGTTTCCCTTTCCTTTTCCCTTTTCCTTTCCCTTTTCCTTGCCCTTGCCCTTCCTCTTCCCTTTTCACTTTCCTTGTTTCCCTTTCCCTTTTTTCCCTTTCCCTTCTTTCCCTTTCCCTTCTTTCCCTTTCCCTTTTCCTTCTTTCCCTTTCCCTTTTCCTTTTCCTTGCCCTTGCCCTTGCCCTTTCTCTTCCTCTTCCCTTTTCCCTTTCCTTCTTTCCCTTTCCCTTCTTTCCCTTTCCCTTTCCCTTTTCCTTGCCCTTGTCCTTGCCCTTTTTCTTCCTCTTCCCTTTTCCCTTTCCTTCTTCCCCTTCCCTTTCTTTCCCTTTTCCTTCCCCTTGCACTTCCCCTTCCCCATCCCCTTTTTGATGTCCTTCCTTGGCTTCCAGTCCCAGCAAGTACTTAGTGGCAATCAGCCACAGACTTTTTTCAGTTGTATTCTCTAGTAATAAAGGATTTCTTCAGAATTAATTCTGATCCATAAACTTCAGCAATGGCTAGGAGAGGATAACAAGTGCTTTAGCACAGGCTGACACTATAGCCATGCTATACAGGAGATGTTTCAAAGCGATGTGCATACCTTGCTAACTTTTGGCTGAATGCAGGTTTTAGTTTGAATTATTGGGAAGGAATAGACTCAGGAAAAGGGGGTACTGCTATTTCCTACCTGTGCCCAGCTCTCCATTTGATTTGGACAGCATTGCATTAGTTCTGCTGAAGTCATTGGCTAAATTCAGCAGCTGCTTTAAATCTGGGTTTGTCAATGTCTCATCTTTTTGAGAAGCCTCTCTCCAGACCTCTCATTTTTCTCCCCAGAAAAGACATTCATATTTGCTTCCATACAAGGTGATGGTTTCTGTGCTGCAAATGTGTTTTTCTTGGCATCAGGTCTGTTATTAATAACTCAGAGCTGGACTCTTCTCCTTGAGTTCAAAGAGTCACTGCTTGAATGATAGCTGCTGTTTGCTCTAGCATTATGTGCCCCAGATGTAAGCGATGGATAGAAACACAGTAAGGTTGGATGAATCACTGACTTTTATTGAGGAATTCATTAGAAGAGGGGTGGAAGATGCTTTTCTTTGCTAGAGGCAGCAAGGCTTTACTCATCGCACACCCTCTGGCTGAACTGATGGATAAACCAGCCAGAAGTCAATTAACCTGAAACCAAAAGTGTTGCCATGACCTGTCCTTACAGTGAATTTGACTTTGGCTGTCTCTGGGCTCGTTCTGAAAAGCCAGGTGGTTTTCTCAGAGAAAAACAAGCACACATTCACATTGTAGAACAATTGAGATGGTAAATCCGGTCCCTGGGGATATTACATGTCTGCTCCTGTGTGCACATGAAAGGATCCTTCCTACTAAATCTCTCAGATTCCATTCCCATCTGTGTCCTGCCAATTAGTGGGGTGGGCAGTACCCAGAACAGATGCTTCTGAGCATTGGGGTGCCCACCTTCTGTGGAACTGGTGACAGTGCTGTCCTAGAAAGCTAATATATCAATAGCATCTTCTCTAACAGAAGGGAAAACAATCCCGAGAGGAATTTGGTCTGTGCTGGCAGAAGCAGGATGCAGTATCAGCAAAGCACAGATGATGGCAGCAAAGTATAAACCCAAAAGAGCTGGGAAAATACCAATTGCATTTAATAAGGAGCAGGGAAACTTATTTATAAGTTTCTGGGTAGCTGATCTTTGGGGTCTCTGATGATTTGAAATGAAGTGTTATGAATATACCTTCCTGTAGGAGAGCACCATTCCCCTTCATTACAACACCTGCTAGACAAATATTTGCTTATAACAGTGGCTCACAGTGGATATAACAGATAGAGATGTAATTGTTCCCATGCTGATTAATACAGGTACAATACGGTCCCTGTGGAACTCATTGCCACAATGTTAGAAGCTTGTGACTTTGAAAACCATCTTCCTTTCAGAGGAGTTACAACTATGGGAATACATCTGAGATCACTGTGGCTATATTTATTCCTGGACAGTGGAGGGCATGGGTGTGATTTCTTGCCTGGGTAATTTTCCCCTCTCTCCTCTGCATTGGTAGTGCATCATTAGTTTTGGTTCTTGCTTGCTCAGAAGGCAAGTGTGTAACTCCACAGGTATTTGTGTGCTTGCTCAAGCAACTGAGCAGTAAATCTGGCAAAGATGCTCACAGTTGTTTACTCAGAGAAGCTTTCTTTTGGATCCGCCGAGAGCCTGAATCTGGTATATCCCTGTTGCATCACTTACAAGAGCTACTGAAGAATCACATCGCTGCCTTCTCCTTTACAGGCATACTTAACCGATATACCTGGCCAGTTACAGGGTTTTGGTGCGTGTTAGCTCTGGTTTAGTGTCCCATGATCCCAGGGTCCAAGATTATATCTCTTTTTCACTTGTGGAATGGCTAATTAAGCAGCCCTGTGGCTAGACCTCCTACCTAGTCAACTTCGTGCTAAGGTGGAAAAAGTGGTTTTAGTTCATAGAATCATAGAATGGTTTGGGTTGGAAGGGATATTAAAGATCACCTAACTCCAATCCCATGGCATGGGCAGGGACCTCTTTCACTAGACCACATGCTCAAAGCCCACATCTAACCTTCTTTGCAGAGAGACTTAAATTAACTCTGTTCCTCCAGCTGCACAGCCTGGCCATAGGGACAGATTTCCAGACATGTGGAGTCTTTTCAACCAGTTATTCCTTGGTGGAAACATAGTTCTGTGGTTCAGCAGCCAGTGCCAGCTTCCCCATTTCCACTAACAAATGTAATAATCACCCCTGGAGCTGTCAAGTCACTTTGCATCTAGATGATGTGGAATCATCCAAAAGCTTGCTCACTGCCTGGCAACCGTAATCGGTGTTAAGAGCTGCGGTGAAAGGGCTGCTTAACTTGACAACTAACAACATATCCTGGCCTTTCTGTGTCTGTCACTGTCTGAATAATGCATTTTGTCAACGGAGGGGTTTTTAGCAAGTCTCTTGTATCACCTGTTCGGAGGCAAAGCCAGAGGAAAGGCCAGGAGCCAGTGAAACTGTGCTAGAACAGGGGCTAAATCAGTCCTGGTTTTGCCAAGGTAGGGAAAGATCTGAATCACAGCAGGTAAAAGAGGGTGAACAGATCAGTAAAAGCCTTTGGCAAAACAGGAGAGTTGTTTTTATATGGGATTGGCAGTAAAAGGCAAGGCTGATCCCAGGAAATGAGCAAATGCCCCCACTAATCAAAAGAATGGATGGGCCTCATCAGTGACTCCGGTGCAGGTACAATGAGATGGTGGGACTGACTGTGGGATCTTCAGTGCATCCTGTCCTCCCATGTGTGATCACCCATAGAGTAGCTCACCTCTGAGCCAACAAGTTCGTACGCTAGTGCAGAGCAGCGATGGGATGCTCAAAGGTCCTCAGGGACTGCCACCTATCAGTCCAATGGGAATGGCTCAACTTGCCAGGGGCTGACTCCACGATGACAGAAGTGCATGCCTCTTATCTCTGCTGACACCAGACAATAAATCCAGCTGCAGTCCAGTCTTAGACCTCACCATTACATGAAGGTAACCCCAGATTTCAAACTGGTCTTGGGTACCTCATTTATTTCAAGGCAACAGGCAAAGGCAGGGTCAAAGCAACTTTCCAACGTTCCTCATGGAGGAGAAAACCAGAGTGCCTGATAACATAATTGCACACTGGTGGAAATGGTGTCATTTGTCCAACGTGTTCACACTAAATGAGCGAGGTGCGGAACACACTGGGTTGACTTTCACTCTAGGATTCTCTGGGCTGGAGAAGAACATGTACAGCCCTTCTGTCTCCATCACCCATCTGGAATGCAATGATACTAACACTCCTCAGTAGTGTTCAGGTTGTACTCATTCTAAGGGGCAGGCTTCTTCTTACCAATGCTCATTGCTTCAATCCTAGCTAAAGCTTGTGGGCGCCTCTATTGTATAAATACAAGAAGTGCTAGTTCAAGGTGGAGCTGTGTTTATGATGTGAAGTTTGCATGAAAGCATAAGCAATAGTTAGAGCTGAGGACCCTAAAAACACTGCATGCATGCATTCAGCATTGCTAATGCTCCTCAGCTATTAAGAAATCTATCTGTGCAAAGGCCCCTGATTTCCATATTACTAGAGGAGATAAGTGAAGTACATTTAAAGAGATTGTATCCAAGCCCTTAAAAGAAGATAAGAAAAAAGACTTGACCTCTTCTCATGTTCAAGATGGTGAGAAAGCTGATCTGTGGCAGAGGTTAAGGAAACCACACTTGCTACAAAGACAGTTTTCTGCTTGAGAAGATAGCTTTTATCCCAAAGGTCTTACAAGAGCAATACTTGCATCTTCTCTCTTAGGGGAGTTACTTCTGGGGAAGAAAAAAGGAGGATGTTAGTATCAATCAATTGGAAGTGATCCATCTGATCTTAATTTAGACAGCACAGTGTGACTGCTTCCAGCTGATCTGGTTGAGATTCAGGTTAGGAGGAAGACATGTTGTTTGAGTTGCCCATGGAGGAGAAATCAGGGTTGTAAGAGGACAGGAAGCCACAGATTAGAATGGTGCAATGTAAAAAGAGCTCAGGCCTGTTGAATTCAGGTACAAACCCATATCACCAAATACCTTCTTCACCAAAGCCAAATTGCTTCTCACAGCATCAGGACCTCTTTTCCACCTTGAGACCCCAAATGCCAAGTGCAGCTCATCTGTAGGTCCAGCGCTGGAATTCTGAGTAGGGAGAGGACCCATAGTGCTGCATGCAGTTGGGTTGTGGTTATAGGATGTCCTTCTCTTGCACAGACTAGATTTGCAGCCCTTTCCCTGTCATATGTCCTACCACACACCACTCTCTCACAGCTCACCATGGTTTGAAAGGTGAGAAAGCACAAAGTTAGACTTGTTGATGATGCTGTGCTTATATTCATATCATCTGAGGTGGATATCCCTGCCTATAAGTAGTAGAGACACCATCAGCCACCCTGGAAGTCTGTTTGTTGACTGGTGTTTAGACCCCACTCTCTTTAGGAGATGTTTAACTCTGAGCAGATCTCAAGTGTCTCGGAAAGTACAGCAGGAACTTCTGAGGCATCTTGTCCCTACATTTGCTATGGCCAGGAATCATTCACATGTACTCAAATGACACAAAACACTGATTTCTTTCATGTTTTTTCATAAAAGCCTGAGCTGATGATCCAGTGCAGGGATCTGATGGATTGCTGTGTGTTTATGGAATACCACATAGCAAATAGGTGTTTGCCTGCCTGTGCGATGCAGTAGAAATTACTTACATATTCTTGTATCGCTATACAATACAAATGACAGTGATTTAAAACAGATAAAAGCTTTAAGTCAGTTAACACACTTCCTTTTACTTCTTCACATTCTTTTATTGTAAGGAAAATATGCATAAAACATCCAAACTGGATTGTTTATTCATTATTTCTGAAGACGAGGAATAATTTTTATAAGGGATGTGAAAGAAACCTGTTCCTGGACTAATAATTAGGTGAGGCAGACATGCATTGCTCTCTACTGTGGCAAAAGCTATAGGTTTCATTTCTAAGCCTGAAATTGCAGCTTGATGGCTTCGAGCTGCACCAGGGGAGGTTTAGATGGAGCTGAGGAACAATTCCTTCCCCCAAGGGTGCTCAGGCATTGGAACAGGCTGCCCAGGGCAGTGCTGGAATCACTGTCCCTGCAAGTGTTCACACACCGTGGAAATGAGGCCTCTGTGCCATGGGTTAGTGGTGGCCTTGGCAGTGCTGGGATAAAGGTTGGACTTGATGAGCTTAAAGGTCTTTTCCAACATGATTGATTCTAAAGCACAGATTTGTTTAAAGACTGGCTATGAAAAGGATCCATTTCGGTTTCAGTATGCTGAGCTTTCCTTCAGCATTTCCATACATTTACACACACATGAGTTTAAAATAAAAAAGGAATAGTTTGGAGGGAACATTTGGACATTTTGCTCAGATTTTGCAATTCTAGAAATGTCAAGTTATGTAAAAAGAGAAGCCTGGGAAAGACAGATTTCATGGAAGGGAAGATGAGGTTGAGAATGTGATTTTCAAAGACATGTTTAATTGCCGAGTCTGTGGGGAAGGATGTGCTGGACCAGAAACAAGATCTGGCCAGAACACAAAGGGCTTTCTCCTTAAAGCTTCACTCATCTCCAACTCACCCTGCCTGTTTTCTTCCTGTCCATCCTGCCCATGTATTCTAGCAGGCATCCTTCAATTCAAAGTCTCTTTACATCTCCCTGTCTCCAGGTAGGAGCTACCAGGGCAGCTACAGGGACATAAAGCTTAGAGCGTGGACCAGGTTAGTCTTTATAGGTCTTGTTTGCATTACACCAAGGACAAAAGCGGAATTTATGGGTGTTTTTACAACTAGAAATAATGCAAAAGACATAATGGTAAAATAATTATGAAGTACAAAGGCATATTTAATCTCCAACCTCTTGCTTCATTTAGTAATGGTGATATTTAAATTATATACATTTTCTGTCTAAACTTGGGTTGTTAAAACTATAGGAAAATAAAATATCTCTACAAACCTTCTTTTATGCCCCTGAGCTTGAGTCACAACGCAGTTCATTTTCAGATCATCCAGGTTCTTAGGCTGGAGTATTTCTGGTTCAACACAAACCCAGAGAGGTGTTATGAT
The DNA here is from genome assembly GCA_026283785.1 of Coracopsis vasa. Classification (NCBI taxonomy): domain Eukaryota; kingdom Metazoa; phylum Chordata; class Aves; order Psittaciformes; family Psittacidae; genus Coracopsis; species Coracopsis vasa. The sequence continues at coordinate 8,473 of JANHGB010062469.1, forward strand.
GAGTATGAGAACCCTGTTCTTCTATATGGTGCCAGCAACAGATGGGATCTCCTGGTAAAAGACTAACCTATATGATCTGCATAGGTGTTAGCTGTTATCACCATGTTCTGCAGGAGTGGCTTTGCTTCTGTTGGGATAGTATCACTACATTGTTCCAGGAGTGGATTGGGAAGTGGTAGGCACTGTGCAATCACAGAGTGAAGAGGCTTCCTCTCTCAACACGCTACAGTGCAGGTTCAAAATGAAAAAGAAAAGGAGTGGAAGAACAGAGGGAGAAAATGGGGGGTCCCAGTTAAGGCTCCCTTAAACATCAGCAGTCAGTGCATAAGGTCTCATTTCTTAAATCTCCATTCCTGGCAGTGTTCAAGGCCAGGCTGGACAAAGCCTTGGGTGACATGGTCTAGTGTGAGGTGTCCCTGCCCATGGCAGAGGGGTTGGAACTTGATGACCTTAAGGTCCTTTCAAACCCTAACTATTCTATAATTCTGTGATTCTATGCTGTTTTCTAAAACTTTATCTCATCCATCACACAGTTTGAGTGTCCTCTTCTTACGAGAGAAGTTTAAACAGCATAGAGGTCTTCAGTATGGGAGAGAAAGGAGGTAGATACAGGAAAGGGATATAAAATTCTGAATGTTATGAAGATGTATAAGCAATAATAATCCACTGCTGAGTTTAGAACTATCCAACAGCAGGTTTAAATGAACAGCAACAGAATGGATTTTTTGCAGATGTTATCTCAGCAAGGTTTTCCACAGGACTCCAGAGAGGCAAAAGCAATTGTACAAATTGACACTAGAAAGATTCATTAAACTCTATTAAACACAATGCCACAATCTCTGGTTTACTATGCTACAATCTCTATCTTTGGAACTAAGAAAATATCACTCACCTTGCTGCATTCTTACAGATTCTCCCTCCTGGAAGATAATGGTCAGATGTGCCTATGTTGATTTAGTTAATCTCTGCTTAATGAGCTGAGGTTAAAGAAAATGAAGGAAGATGGACAATACCCAACCCAACCATGTCCTAGTTCATAGATCTAGTGAAAGAAGGGAATCCTGTCTTTCTAAATATTGCTGTCACAGATGCCATTGAATCTTTCAGTTTAAGATGAGCCATGTGGTGAGAGGACGTTATATCTAGGTAGTATATTTGCTAATGATCTGCATTCTTGTGTGCTTTATCCTATAAAGAAACAACAGAAATATCTTAGAAAATATGCAAAGCCCATCTGCATGTACTTTTCTGTGTGCATCAATGAAATGTTTCCTGAAAACTTAAGCTATATACTAGGAAGATTGTCCCTTTTGTGCATACAAACCTAAATTTGTATTGTGTCCTTTGAACCCAGATGCATAAGGAAATTTACATTTCAGGAAAGCCTGTGGCTGCAAGAGAAGAAACTTGAGCCTCCTTCAGCTTAGAATTGCTACACCCAGACCTGCAGTGCAGGTGGGCTATGCAAGCCGTCTATCTGGTCTTTCTCTTTTACAGAACGAAGAGGAAAACACCTCTTGCAGGAGTAAAGGGTGCCCTAACCACTGGATGACCCTGCTTGTTCTTTATACAGATCAAGGTTGTTGGGAAAGGATAGAAAATGGGCTTAGGGACCCAAAAGGAGGAAAGAATGTCTACCTGCTCTCTAATACTTCTGGCAGCTTCAGCAGGCTGGGTTTTTCCATCAAGTCTTAGCAAACACAGGTGGGTACATTTGCTTGTCACTTGAGGCAAGGAATAGTTGCTGCTAAAACTAGACAGTGTAGCTTACTTTCTTGATCCCCCTGAATCCTGATACTGCTGCTGAGGTCAAACCATCCTGATACGACAGAGCGAGAGGGAGGCTATGACATGCAAGCAAAAAGTTCATTTCCTGAATGTGGAGGGAGGGTATTTACTCACTTGTAAAGTGTGCACTAAAAACATAGTTTACTCACAAGGTGAATGAGCAGTCTTTGTGCCAAAGACTGAGGGGAAGGGGAGGGAAAAGTGTACAAGGAGTAAGGAAGCAAAAAGGTAGCAAGAGGGGAAGGACAGGTCTGAAGCAAGCATGGCTCCTGGCTAAGCTAGTGTGGCTAGGTCTGAAAAGTGCTTTTTGGCTGTTTCTGTAGCAGGTCCTCTCTGCATGTGCTTACTACAGGTGAGGAATTGCAGCCTAGTGCCCTAGGCTGGGCCTCTGCTGAGCAGCTGTGAATGCAGGAGATGAGCAATAACTTTGCACGTCTCCATGCAGATAGTCCCTTTCTGACCTTTTCTTGGTAATCTGTGTCTTTTTGCACAGCCATTGAGATTTGTTTATTGATGGAGAGTTTAGATATTTGCAAGAATATAGTAACATGGATTTTAATAAAAGTAATGTTTTTCTGTGCTGGTTCTCTGCATTCATTCTCAATTACTGCTGTGAAGACAAGCAAGAACATGCTTAAGATTTCTTTTATTTAGTGAAAGTTGAGGCACAAAGTAGAAAAAACTTCTTAAAAATTTCCTTTGGCTTTGTATTAAAAAGAGTAGACTTTGGCATTTTCTGTGTGTGGATGCTACAGAAAACTGATGGTGATAGTCTCTGCTGAAAACTAGCTCAGATTTGGTCCAGAGCATATGTGAACATACTGTCTCTCAGCACTTAAATTAGTGCTCATATGCTCTTTTTATGACAAGCGAATTTGTAAATATTGGTAGTCTATTATGAAACAGTTTCAGGGAAGAAAGACAGGCTGGTGTAAGTTTCTTGCTGTTTCACTGGCAGAAATAATTAAACATTAGTTTTCATTTATTCATAGTTATATTTTCTACAGAATTGCTTGTTTAATGTTTTCTGCTTTATTTGATATAAGCTTCACATTACTGTAAAACAATGAGTATTTAGTTTTCCTTTTGCAATGTCGCTTAAACATCATATTTGAAACTAGACTTGACTAGCGTTATAGCAATGGTTATAGTACACAAACTGCACAGCATTCTAGCTAAACTTAGGAAAATTACCCAATATAAAGATCTGATAATCTTCAATGGTTTTTAAAAAACAGCATAGACGTAAGTGACTTGATATTGATGCCACATATAAAAACCAAGATGAAGTTTAATAAAGCCTCAACAACTGAGCATGTTGTTACCCTCAAACATGATTACTTAACCAGGCAAAACTGGCATGAAAAACCTCCAGACTGGAATGATGATGATGTGCAGCCATTCTGGTCCAGGTTAATATATTTGTCTGTGTGCAGTGCATGGTAGTAAGGCAGTAAACAGATTGCTGGTGGTAATCTGCAGATGAAGCATACTGATTTAATAACTTGCTATGTAAATATATTTCAACACTCTGTGTGATGGAGGAAGTGAAACTTTCTTCTTTTGATTTTACAGATTTGAAAATTGAAACAGAGAGCTAAAGGGAGTTGTATGCCAGGCACTGGGAAAAGAAAACCTATCTCATAGTCCCAAAGCAGCAATTTCATCCAAGAGCTGTTGAAGAACAACTTCTTCATTTGTGGAGAAAAATGTTAATTGCATTAGTAATTAGTTATAATTAAAAATACATTTTTTTTTTCCTTCTTTCCACTTCTTTCTCACCCTTCTTTTGCTGGTCCCACATTATACTGTCCCACCTCTGTCCTGAGCTGCTTGGACCCTGACAATTTTATCTAATATCATTCATTTATTCCTGTCCTCCATCCTGTGTCCTGTTCTTCTCCTGGGCCAGTTAATATAATGTCCTCCTCTGGGACCAGTTTGGAGACATTGCAGTGCTGGTTCTTGCAACACTTGTTCTTTTTAAAGACCAAACCAAAACTCACAAAGGTCAAGCAAGCCAGAAAGGAATTAGCAGAATATTCAGAGAGCTCCTAAAAATTAATCACACTCAGTTATGTCTCCTTCTTTTAGAATCTGCTTATTTACTGTTTTTATTCAGCTGTACTTTGGGCATAGATCTTTAGGTGCCCCCTTCCCATGTTCAATTCCAGCTTAAGAAAGAAACCTTGTTCACTTGATTGTCCTCTGTGATGTTCTGGAGGCTCTCACTCTCTGCCATTAGCGTGGCATTTTGTGTTCTATTATGCTTGAGTTGACAGATGCGATTTAGAATATGCTAAAATTTTGAGGCACCAGCTAAGCTTTCAAAAGTAGAGCTTATAAATATTTCATAACATCTTGATCTTCCAGAATTATTCTTAGCATCCTGTGGCACCCTTAGAGACAACCCCAGAGAAATATTTTCTTACAATTTGACTGCATTTCCTTCCCCTTCAAATCAAGAAAACAGCATTCTTCTAAAAAAGTTCTTAATTGATCTCCTTTGCTATTGAGTCATACTATGTAGCAGTTAGCAGTAATTTTTAAACTAACACATCAGACAGACTATAATTCTGTCATAATTTCCAACCTTCAGTTTTCCCAGGAATAGTCTCATTCATGTCCAAATGAGTGTCTTATATTACTGAAATCTTTGACATGCCAGGACACAGTAAATCACAGGATTCAAACTAAGAATATTACATGGCAAACCAAATATAAGAAGAAATGGAGCTGGTTTATAAATGAATTTAAATGGGACAAAAAAATCAATACCTCCTTCATCCATAGGTTTTGTGGGAACAGTGATGTATAATAAAGTATTTAAGAACACAGCATATATCACAGTCTTTTAAGTATTTTAATGTTATTATTTTTTCCCCATGCTTTGGAAGTTCTGAAAAAACAATTGACCCATTATCAGAATCCTTTGTATTTTACTCTATCTTGTCAATTGGAAGCTTAGTACTTAAGCAGGTCTTACTACCCCTTATGCCGTTTTTCTTTTGATGAGTAAAATCAGAGGCAAATCTTCCCATAATTTCTGTGGATTTCGATTCCTAAAGATAGTGAAATGCTCTCAAATGTTATCCTAAGTGGAACAATAATAATGATAATGATATGATAACGATGTAACACTAAAAGAATGACTAAAACCCAACCCTGCTAGGGAGATATGTCTTTCAAAACAAACTTCTTGGACTGCTTTGCTCCTCTGTTTTGTTCCTAATCTTGTAAAAGCTTAATTCACATATAATGAAGATTGTCTATATGAGCACCCTTCATTTGTATCCTCGGCTAATAACTAGTAGCACCCTTTTCTCCCTTAAGCCTCATTTCAAAGAATTCCTTCATAAAATATATACTGATATTTACAGTGTTAATAACTCTTGGTTATTCTTGTTGTTTGTGTTGTGGAATAAAGGTATATGAGTTTTGTTCTCTTTTTCTACTCTTAAATCTTAATTTTCGGGTCTTCTTTTCACTATTGACTGTTTAGCATATACAACGGCCAATAAATAATTGGAATCTGGAAAAGTGAGTTGAGCAGTAAGAACAATAGGATCAGTTGAAGGCTTTATAGCACTATATTAAACCTGAATCATCTTACATGAAGGTTGAAGCCTGATGTAACCCTAACTCTTGCTGTGGGAAGAGGAGCAAGGATGTGAGCCACATGGAGCTTGTTTTGTTTCTACTGCTGGGAATGGGGGAGGAAGGGAAAATAGTTACTTTTCCTAGGAGCAGCCAGTTTGATTCTGACATGGCTGCTGTTCCACTCGCCCAAACTACTCCAAAATGAAGATCTGCGAATTACTTAGTTTCAGAAGTGCAGTGTACATAGTAACTCCCTCTAGACTAAAATGACTGGTGGACAACTTAAAAAGCCTTACGGTAACTCTGCAGCATATTACATGATCTTGCTGATTTGATTTTAATTTCAAATACTTTTCTTTCCTGTTTCTTCTGCTATTTAAATAAAAAACCCCAGTAATTTATATTTGATCTTTTAAACATTGATACATTTTGGTAATGTCAAATGCTCACGGAAAATTTAAATGCATAACTAAAGCTTTTAACATTATAGTCCTGACTGCTCAACGTTATAAACATCTGACCCAACTATTTTTGTTAGAAAACAAGTACAAATATCTAAGACAGTGAAAATGCAGACTAATTTGCACAACTGGGTCTTGCACCACAAAGATAACTTTTTAGAAGCATTGGTTAAATGGTAGCAGATTTCACTTATATAATTTTCTGCTCTAGGGAGAATAGAAATGTTCCTATTGGCAACTTAATTTGCAACTTTTAAACTACATTTTATGTAGTGTTTCCCCACATGATTACTGCTTAAATTTTGAACAGCAATGTACAGAAGGTCATTTAACTCAATAATATGAATTTAATTTTGTATGAACTGTAAATAGAATGTTAATGCTACTTGTTCACTAGCAGAGATTCAGATAAGATTGGCTTTCTTACTATTCTTATCTTCAAATTCTCAAAACTAAATCTCATAAAACATAGAGTTGTTAAAAGGCAGGACAGATACATACTATGAGGTGGCTCTGCTCAAATCTTTGAATGGCTTATCTTGGAAAAGTGCAATGAAAGTGAACTGTCTTTCATTTCAGGGGTCATTTCTTGTTGTCCTTTATTTCTGAAATGTAGCTGTGAAGGGAACTACTTAAAACCTTGAACATATACTATTTTTAGGGGCATTCTAGACAATTTATTGCATTATTATTAGGATTTATGCTGCTACAGAACCAGCAACAGTGATGCAGTATAGGCACAGGGAGTTGTCTGGGTCACTAGACCATGTGGAGTATCAAAAATATCTGGTACAGACAGTGTGTAGTCCTTAAACCATCTAAGGGCAACTGCTGTTCTTGCTGCAGTTGTGGGGAAGGTGGATAATGCTTCCTCCAATTGCCACGGTAGCATGCTTCAGCTCTCCAGAGCTTTCCTGTTATTCACCTTCATGCTTCCACCCTTTTACAAGGCAGAATTAGCCTACTTTAATCTCCTTTTCGAGGAGGGTTCTTGTTCTGGGCACAGAGTTATGGAAAAACACTAAGAAAAAATCTCTAATGAACTGCAGTCTGAATGCCTGGAAGAATTCAATGTGAGACACGGCTAGTGATTAGAAATGTCATGTCTGGCATAGACTATGAGATTTCTCCATCTCCCAGATTCCTTTTACATGAGCATAGGCAGACTCACACCCGCATTCACACAGTTGTGTCTTAAGGTATCTGCCCTCCTGTCAGAAGGATTTCACTTCTCCCAGCAACCTCACCCCCACCCTTTTTTTTTTCTTCCTTTTTGAGGGATGTAGACTGGGGCAGCAATATTTGAAGCAAACTAGGTATTTTAGAGAATAAATTATGATATGAGGTGAAATGAAGATTACAGTAATTGCACAATACTTACGTTCTACATACTTATCCAGGAGGCATATCTCTAAGTAACACCGGTTAGTATTGTGATGTGGGTGATATAATCAATATCTTGGTCCTTTTCACATTTCGTTACTTCAGTAGTTTTTGGGCAAGATTCCTTAGTTTGTGGATATATATATATATTTTTTTTCCACTCAATTGTATTTATTTCCTTGTACATTAATGAATTAGTGAGATTTTTGGAACACATTATGGATGTAGAATCTTTTTTATAAATAGGATTAAATATGAAGATATTCTCTTTCCTGTACTTATCTAGATGGACTCACTGGGCACTAGAGCAAGTGAATGACTGAATGTTACGCCTCTGTTTGTTCTTAAAAGGCATAACCGTAAAGTATGTAACTCTTGCCTTTATAAAATTCCTGATAATCATAGGAATACTGAGATTGTGCAGAACAGCAGACTCATCATCAGCTTTTTGTATCAGGTAAGAAAATGTTAATTTGTTAGATTTTTGTAATTACACATAATCGGATATCTTTGCTACAAATAAAAGCTTTTTAATTAAGCATATGTCAGAAACAAAGTTTTGGAAATGGAGTAGTCTAGTGCAGCTGCTTTGAAGTCCCATAAGAAAAAAACAAGAGATTAACTTCATACCTTTAAATAAAGGGGCATTTTTATCACCAGAGGGCACTATCTTTCCAGGCTAAGATTAACCTATTATTAGATGGCTTTACATATCGGGAGTTTTTTAATTTAAGAAAAAGAATTTTAGGCAATAGTTTTTATTTTCTCTTTCTTACATATTCATTTAAATTAATACATTCTGATCATTATCTTTTTTTTTCCTTTTCATATTTGTATAGGAAGAATATCCAGGTGGCTGTTAGACTAATTTTTAGAAACCCCAATTTGTGGAAAATGTAAAAGATAAATGTTGTATATTGGCAGATACCTCTTTGATGCAGTTCAGCTGCTATTACAGGAATGGACCTATAATAAAAAAACCTGGAGAGTATTTCTTCCTGTCTCCCTTCAGAGGGATTCTTTAGGCTACTGGTCTATTTTCCTTGACTCCCACCAATCACTGTTTCAGTAGCCAATAGCAGAGGTGGCTTTCAGGCCATGCTGACCACACCCCAGCATGAAGCATTCGTCTTTGCTGGTGGCTTCTGCTGGGATTTGTCCCTTGCTGACTGCTTTGCTCCAGTGACCAGTTCTGACACTGCAAGGACTCCAGCTACTACTCGCTCTCCTCTCAGGGAGGTTTAGAGAGAGTATGAGAGAAAATACAAGTCAGATTTGATACAGTATCGGCTGCACAGTAGCAATAGGGTCCAGTAGCATGAATCCAAGGGGTTGTTCCCTTATAGGATACGATGATATTTTGGCTTTTTGTATGTAGTATTATGCACTAGAAGCAATTGTTCATGCTATGAATATATATAACACATCTTTAAATGCTGTATTTGTACATTTCCATATCTTCATGTCATTCTCTTATTAACCAGAGAAGACCTTAATTAGTCTTTTGGACTATGGGTGTCTTCCTTGTTTGTGACTTCACAAGCTGTGCGTCAGTCCCTTTCAAATTCTGTTAATTCAGTTGCATGGCTATGGCAATGAGACATCACATCTCTTGGATTTGCCTGCCTTGCATAAGCTGTATTACACACTGGACTTGATTTTCCTTCTCAAATATTACAAAGGTGATGATCTTGAACTGAAGACATTAAAACTTGCCTCATTCCTAGTGATGATGAACACCCACAACTCTTACTTGTAACAGGATCCTTGGGACTGTCAAGTTATCAGTCCAAACTTGTGATTAACAGATAGGGTGACAAGAGTGTAAATGATTCAGTGTTCTTCATTGCTTTCCACTTCACTGCTGTGTGAAAATTCAGGCAGTGATGATAAACACTTCAAATGACTAAGAGATCCCAGCTCTCCAACACTATTATTTTGTGTTTCATCCCTAGCAGCAGGCTACATACAAAGCACGGGAAGGAGTGCTTTGTCTAGTATGATCGGAGATTCCTCCAGGGAGGTGTCAACTGTGGGATTGTTTCTTTGGTTTCCAGTCCCACTGTGTTTACTGTAGATTGAGGTATTGATGGCTTCAAAACAGGGTCAATGAATGCTGCTGTTGGAGCTTTCTGTAACTGCAGGCCATTGCCTGGGTGACTGCACCACAAAGACAGTAAGAAAATGTGTTATCTTGGTTGACTAGAAATATGATTCTTCATTTAAGGGAAAAGAAGTATTTCTTTTGTGGAAGGGAACTCTTATAAGGAAGGAATCACCTGAAAGGTAAAATCCTTCATAAAATAAAAGATTGGAAAAATTAAATGTAATTAACCCCTGCTGCCCCATGGAAGTTCCCATGGTGTTGATGGGTGTGCCTCTTAGTAAAGCAGATCAGGTAAAACTACATTTCCTTTCTTCTATGAAATTCAGGCCCAGGCATGCTGTTTTTCCTGGTGGGTTTCTGTGACTGACCCCCTTGTCCCTTTATTTGCTTCTGAGTGGTCAGAACAATAGCTCTGGTTTCTGCTGCTAGAGCTGCCATGAGCCACCATGTACAGTGACAGGGAACTACTTGCACAGAGCAGCATGTGATTTGTTTTTCCATAAGAGTTTTGCAAGCAGAAAGATTAAAATAACAAATCCTTAGACACACACAGTCTTATCTAAATTTGGCTATTCTTTGCAAGATTAGGCATGTCCTTGCTTCCCAGCTGCAATCTGCTTCTCTGCAGACTCTCTTTTTTTTCCATGCTGTGACTTTTCAACTGTTTCCAAGTTCTGTTTAAAGTTTTTGCCTAAGATTTCCTGTTGAGGAGTTTTTCTCCATGCCTTTAGTCTCCTTGAAGAAGAAGCTAAAGGGAATCATCAAAGAACATATAACCTCAATTTGTTGCATGATTACAGCCACTCTTCATCTAGTGGCTTTTTGCTCCAGCTTTCCAAAAGTAACTCAAGCTGATGCAACTCGTTGGTTAACTCTTACCTGATTATTGCAGCCACCAAACCAGTGGAGCTGCAACATTTGCTGAAAAAAGATTAAGCCTACATTTGTCTTACCCTACCAGAGTAGCAAAAACAGGAGACTGATTTCTGAGCATTTCAAGCAATGAAATGCCTCTAGGGATTCTTACAATCTATATTGCCAGCACAAATGCCAAAATTATGGTAAAATTTTTATTTAAGAAAAGCTCTAAATGATCTTTAATAGGCTTTAATATCTATTTAGTTTTGCTATGAATGAATCCAGTCATATAACTAATTTCATTTGGAGAGAGCAGAGTTGAGCCAACTATAATCCCATCTGAAAACCCCACTTAGTTTCTGAATCCCTTCTAAACAACATCAAGTACGGGTATTGCAGTACCTTGCTTAATACTTTAAAGTATTAAAGTCCCCAAAACATAGCAGTTAATGGTATTTTCTTCAGTGAGGATGACATCTTTTTCTGAAAACTATCTTGTAGTTGGCACTGTGGGTGTTTAGTGTTTGAGAATATATTCTCTCTAATGCGTAGTAGTAGAATTTGCAAGATCTTCGCAAAGTGACAAGAGAACATTGTGTCTTTTAAATCCCCAAAATAAAACAAACCCCACCCTTGTATAAAGGTATTCTTGAATTCTGGCATCAATATGCAGCTAGTTGATCACTTTTCAATACAGTTGTCTTCACTTCATTTGCAGCATTTGTCACTGACATCTGCAGCAATTGGCCTGTATGGATGCAATTGCAGTCTCGTTCATTTTATACAAACATATGTGTACATGATAGATAGATGCATATGTATGTACGTAGTTACTTAAAAATTGCCTTCCTCAGCTACTGAATGTAGCATCATAAGGGTACATTATTGTAACAAGTGTTTGGTGAAAATCCTTTTAGTGTTTAAATGTCACATTAAGGTGGATAGACTTTAGAAGGAGAGTTCAATACTCAAAGAGAAAGTGAATTCATTAAGTGGTATCATTACATCAGCAGTATTGAAGTCTGCTTGCAGTTTTGGTGCTTAGCAAGTGTTTTGTGTTTAATGGCTCAACAGCAAAATTTCAGCTCATCACATGTGAGTTCTTGGAGTGACCTGCCTTGAGTATGCCATAGAGTTGTTAAGGATTTGATTTTTTACTTAATGATGTAAGCTTTCTTCCACCACTGTGTTTTCCCATGGCAATTAGATATTGTTGGTTTATAACCCATCCAAGGAAAAAACAGCTGAGTGTGAAACTGTGCAGCTTTCAGTATTGTTTATAAATGCCCATCCTAGCTTTAAATGAGGTAACTTGGGTATTTGTAGAAATCTTGCTGCAGCAGCACAATGCTTACCATAAGTACTTTTCTCAGAAGAAGGATAATTTATCCTCTGCAGAACATCATGTGGTCATGTCTGGGCAGGTTTTCATGCTAAGGTTTTCTCATTTCAAGCTTGCTCAGATCCTTACACCACATTGTAGTTTGTCTGCAGCATAGCAATAGCCCTTTGAACTGAATTTTTAGTGAACTCAAACGAGAATACTAGAAATGTAGACTTTTGAGTGATAGTCAAAAAGCAGCAACTGAGGGGTTATTTGCAATAAGTAGAGGCTGGAGGAACCTTCTCTGGTTTTACAGAAGGCAGCTGTTCTCTTTCTGATGGGCCTCTAATTAGAATAGCTACTCTGTGTGTGAAAGACATAATGTAAAGCAAAACTCTGTGTAATCTAGCTTCATTAGGCAAACATTTGGCTAAAATCTGACTGTTTTTTTTTTTTTGCCAACCTGACAGTTTACTTTATGCAACCTTAGGGAAGATGGCTTGGGTCAGAATTTCAGAGTGAAGTTAACAGTTAAAGCTATGGAAGCTGAAAAACAAGCGAAAAAGCAGAGAAATATTGCATCCCGCTACTGGTGCAGATCTCTAGTTTGCAATCCACCCACCTTCTGGATTAGCCTTCAGATCTAATGCTTTCTGTGTCTCAGAGTTATTTTCCTCTGTGCATATTCTCATTTATGTAATAAGTATTATATGCAATCCGTGCAGCTGCATGATCAACAGCTGAACTGGGTTTGTCGCACTTCTGAAGAACAGGTTCATGTGCAAACGTGCACACTATTCCTACATCTGTCTCTCTGGTTACTGTGTTGTTCTTGTGTTCTGGGCAGCCACTGCAAGGGGTGATGTAAGGTCTGAAGTAATAGTTCTGGTGCTCTTACAGGGCATGCTTTTGTGATTTATGTGGGCCAACAAGGTGTTAATTACTGTTTCTTTAACAGGTTTAGTGAAAGAAAGACTAGACTGACACCAGCTGTTCAGAGCACCGTTGGTAAATTTTAGATGGATGCAGAGTATCAATAGTTACATTTGGATTTTCAACTGTCATGGAATGGATCTGGAAATGAAATAAAATCCTAAATATCTTGTGAAAGCAGAAACAGTTCTGGATGTGCTCTCTAATACAGGCATTCAAGTATACAGGGCTCTGATTCTTCCCTGCCTCTTGCTCATTCAGTTTTTCACATCTGTATAGGAAAAGAGTATCTAGTAGTATTGGGTAGCATCTAAATGATTACAGCATGTGAGGCTGTGAAGGGTTGAGTTTGTGGTACGCATATGGAAGCCTAAAATTTTTGAATAATATTTCTATGACTCATCCTTTCACCTGCACAGCTGTCAGGTTACAACATATATTTCTTTACCATCTCTAAAATTAGAAAACAATATGTGCTGAATGTCAAAAGTTTGAAGTGTTCAGAGTGAGATTCACACTTCTTTAGCTTTGGCATGCTACCTCTAGTCTAAGGGCTTGCTACACAATGGAACCTATCCTTTACTGAATTATTTTGAATAAAAACGTCTTGTCTGCACTCTGCAATTCACTCATAACGTAGTAATTGATGCTGTACTGTGTTGCTTGGAAGCAACAGTTAACTCCATCTTGTGATTTATTTTTGCATACTAATGTTTGCCTGCATTGCATAGTATTGTCAGGCCTCCATTTGCTCTCCTAGTTTGTTACCTGTGTTTCTGTAACTGCTCTACAGTTACACAGGTAGAGCATGTGCTCCCTGCTTTTAAATCCTGGGGAGCAGTGAGGTGAGGTTCCTTCATGCTTTCAGGCTTTAACAATCTATATGGTTACAGTGGTTTTGTTTTCTAGTCTTTTCTAGCCTGCATCCAACTGGTGCAACAAAAAGAAATGATCCCCAGGGGACAGAGTTGGAAGGGGAAACAGTTCCCTGAAAACCAGATATCACAATGTACTGAGGATGCTAACGTTGTTAATGAGGATGGTGAAAGTGTCATGTCTTCAGTATGTGTGTGGTACTATGTCAGAAATCATGAATGTAAAACCATCTTGCAGTAAAATTAGCCATATAATTTTTTGGGGAGCTGGAACAGTGAAGAGTTCAAATTCTGCTGATGAGTAATTAGTACAGTTTTAGAGCAAGGCTCTAGTAATTGACTGCTTCACCTTTGACACTGCGTGTGCTCAAAATAAAGAGACATGATTTTAGATTAAGATTACCTAGTAGCCAGGAGGCAGTCAGAACCTCAACCTCTTGTCCCCATCATAGCCCCACAAGGTTGCCAGCAGTCTGGCAGACGGATCAGTAAGCAGCATGGCACTGGCTTCTGCTGTCAGTCAGTCCTATAGTGAACAACCACTCACCTTCAGTTTTCCTCCTGGAGCCAGAGTCACACTGGATCACTCCATAGCATGCCAGGCACCTTTGATGCTGGCTTTCCCCCTTCCTCCCAGCAAGCCCCGCCTGGCTGTACATTGTGTTCAGAAGCTGTGCTGGCACTAATTGAAGGAAATCTTATAATAGAAATGTGTTTGTTGAGGGCATGTCATTCTATAGTTCTGGCATAAAATATGTAGTACATAATGCATTTTAATTAAGCCGGAAATTAATTCAATTAATCAGTACAACTCCACCCACCCTCTCCTCCCTAATATCCTATGCTCCAACAATAAGGAAACTGCAGATAGGAAAATTGCACATTGTTAACAAGATACTAACACTGTTAACCTTTAGTATGCTAGGCACTTTCTGAAAAGCAGGATTTATTGAACAAGGGCCCCTGACTGTTAAAGAATGAGATTCTTGAAATCATAAAGTGCTTGAGCTGGCCCTAACTGTTCAAGACTGGGGTGCTTTTTCTTTCACATTACAGAAGCTGGCTACTTCTTTCAGATTGTCAGTGGAGGAACACTTCAGTGACTAGCAGCTGACCTCAGTCTTGCTCATTCACTTGAGAGAGTCATGTACAATGTTTTCTCCTTGCTGCTCCTGGTCTTAACATGTCACAGATGACCAATATGCTAATATGTTACATCCATTCACTTGGATTTTGTGGGTAGGCACTTTCTATACTTTGCTGACTGAAGACACATGTCAGGGATGTGTCCTCTAGTATTAATGGATCTGCATGCAATTAATTAGTCGTTTGCTTGTTTTCAGCATCTGTGTTGCTCCTGATAGTGCTGTAAATAAATATCTTGGGCATGTACTCTTTAAAGCTGTGGCCACAGACCCATTAATGTGAAATGGAGTTTAAAAGAGCAGCCATCCAACATGCCCAAGCTACCCACTTACTAAGGTGTATGAACCTGCAAGTTCTTCTCATTGTGGATGCTGGTAAGCCCAGGTGTTCAAAGAAATTGCCCGTTTCAGTTATTTCAGTAATATTTCATGTGGGTTAAAATACAATATTCTGAGAATCAAGAAGAGAAATAATTCAATGAACTTTGCAAGTACCACATAGCTCAAGATACAAGATGGTTTCTTAAGGCTGAGAGACAGGAGGCAAGGCCAGAGATACAAGAGGCTTGTCTGAGATGGATGAAGTAATATGGAAGATTTTTTTCTGTGAACATGGAGATGAGAAATAACCCCCAGTGACAGGGAATTGACTGGAGATGGTAGGGAACACTGAGGCAGATGCTGAGGATGAAGAGGCAGATCTTATTCCTAGGAGACATATTCTGTGGAAGCTGCCTTTCCAGTGAATGAAAATTAACTTTTGTTGGCACACGGACTTGCGAAAACATCCCATTGTGAATCCCTGTGCCTCATGGCCTGAACCTTGAATTGTTTGTACATTTTTTTCTTTATATAAGTAACTTCACAGCCTCTTATGTATCTCTCCTGTATAAAGTTGAATAAGGCAGTTTATTACCATTATAGTCACTTTACAGACAACTATCCTGCCTCAGTTTGCTTTGGTAAAACCTTTAGATGCATGTATTCATAAAGGCTTTTTGACACCCATAGCTGTGGATGAATGATAAAGGCCATATGGGATGTCTGGGATCTGGCACAAAGACCAGCAGGCCTCCCAAGTCTTATGTCTCTGTCTTACTGGCTGCTCTTTGTGATGCACTAAGGGAGTGCTGTAAGACTAAGGCATGTTTGGCCTTCTGAGTGGTCTTGGTGCTGAAGGGATACTTAGATGGCACAGAAACACCATAGCTCTTCCTGCAACTGACTTTAGCAGCATAATTATTTCTCATTATTTCTTATGTTCCCACACATCTGGGACTTCCTATCCAGCAAGTGCTTACTTGGAGCTGTGAGATAAGAGAAGCACTAAGTCACAAGCTGCTGCAGGATTGTATTGTAGGTGCCTGGGTCAATAAAAGCTGATTACACATTTGTCTCCCTGTGTGCAAAACCAGAGACAAACTGACTGAAAGATGAAGATGGCTTCCTGTGGGGCAATTCCCATGTCTTTTGTCTATTCCTTGTTTAGAGGTATTGGGCTTTTCCTGTGTGAGAAGAGTGATCTTTTCCTTGGATGGCCTGAACTGAAGTC
Source organism: Coracopsis vasa (assembly GCA_026283785.1). Taxonomy (NCBI): domain Eukaryota; kingdom Metazoa; phylum Chordata; class Aves; order Psittaciformes; family Psittacidae; genus Coracopsis; species Coracopsis vasa. Next base: position 24,499 of record JANHGB010062469.1, read on the forward strand.
CAGTATTTATGACTTCCTCATCTTTGGATTGAGTTAGACTTCAGGGTTTTTGTTTGAACTGCACAGTGGAAATACTACACAACCTTTTCCATCTGACATGTCGTTAACTTAGTTATGGCTAGTCACAGAAATAACTAGCTATGTTTTTTGGTAGTTTTTTTTAGGTGTTTGTACTTATGTGTTTCTGTTTATTTTTTTTTCCCTGGAGGAAAACAGTCACTTTTCTGATAAAGAGGCCATTTAATAAATGGGTTAATGGTTAACGAGTTCTGACTCACATTAGATAAGAGATAAGGATTATAAATGAAGCATACCCCTCCCCCTACTTTAATGGCTTTTAATAGAATCCCACAATCATTCAGTAAGTTGTATTACAAGTCAGACAAGCTTTCTTAGCTCTGCATGGTTTTTAGTGACTGAGCAATTTATTTTGTTTTATCAATCTAGACAAACATTAAACAGCAATAAAGCATTAACTCAGTGTTAAATTTAAACATGGCAGAATATATGTACAGCTTCAGTGATCAAAGAAACCCATGGGAGTGACAGGGCAATTAGCCTGTTTTCAAGATTGGTGGATATCATACGCAGTGTGCCAAAGTGTTATATAGTGTTGAACGACAAAGCCAGGGGGTGAGCAAGGGACAGTATCTGAACCTTGCTTAAAACTCTTCTTACATATTTTTCCCTGATTTTATCTAAAGATTTGTAAAAAGTAGGAAGCTGAAACAGAAAAACAGCTTTTTAAAGGTATAGGCTCTGAATGTTGCAGTAATTGCAAATACTCAAATCTGAATAATTTACTGGCTATTATATTTTCACATTTTCACCTTCACTATTTTAAACTATCCTGAGTTCATTAGTCTTTGTACTGGCTTGGTTTTAGGATAATGTAGAACAGTTTGGGGCATATTTGAGATTACTCACAGCTACTTGCGACATTCATGGCATACAGATGTGCATTCTGTATCTCTATATGGGCAGAGGGAATAGGCACTTTCTAAATATCTCCATCTGCTAAATGATAATTGTCTTCAAAAGGACTTCAACGACTTTTTCTACCTTTTGTATAAAAATAATATGAAAGAGCAGGAGCAGGCCAAAGACTGCTTCCAGTGTCCATCTTCTTGATCAAGGGTAGTCATATGATCTTTAAAGGAATACATGCACAGATTGAAAAACCTACTCATGGGACTACTTCATATGTCCTCAGGTAAACCTGAAAGTTCACAAGGACCACTCCTCCCCATTGTGATTTATCACTGCAGCTCTCGATGGCAGGTTTGGGAGATAATCTAGAAAATCAAAACTAAAAATACAGAAGTAAAATGTTTGGTCTTGCCCATTCCTTTTTGTAATTCTTATGTGAATAAAAAGAAAATATACTTTGAAGCCAGCATTTGGGGTGTTCTGATCATGTCAGATGCAAGCCACACCACCAGATGCCTCAGAAGATATACCTATTGTCAGACACTCAAGTGAACCGTAAAACTAGATTAGTAAAGAATAAAAACCAAATAAAACTAGAAATAGCAACTCTCAGGGCAAGGTACACTTAAAAAGTCTTAATTTGTACAGGTCAGATCCAAGAGAAGTGATAATATGACTGCCAGTTAAAGTATATGTCTTTACTGTCCACTAGAAATCGTGCAAGTGTTAATGCTCCCTGTATTTGTATTTTTCTTATTTGTTACCAATTTGGCTGCTGTATCCTTGTCTCAAGGTTGTTTCATTTTTGGTTCAACATAAATTTCAGATCCTATATGCTTGTTTATGTAGAAGTATTGTCAGCCTGATGTCGAAGCTAAATAAGATCTTGCTGGTTTTGACTCATCTTTTCCATACTTATATAGATGCTAAACCAAATCAAAGTAATTGTGTTAGAGAGTGGCTCATGCTATACTTGCTCCTCCTACACCAGTTATTGCAGAGCAGAAGGTAAGATGCAGCAAAAGGCACTAGTGGCAAGTCTCATGTGGGTCAGGCAGTATGGCTGAGAAGGTGAACAAAACTTCCAGCTCAGGACTGAGCATATCAGTCCCTGCTTTGTCTGTGTGAAGTCTGGGGCATGGGGAAAATGTTGAAGGTGATTTAAACTGAGGTCCTTGCTTTGGGTCTGAAAGAGAGCAAATGTGCACATACTACTGCCTGCAGCTGGAAAGTGTTTTAGGAAACTGCTTTTTACTGTTTTCCAGCAGAAATGCGATACCTGATTGTAAGAGTGTGTATGGATTCAGCACATACTAATGCACCAAATGTTGATGCAAAATTGTTGGTTTGGGAAGTATGCCATGAAGGAACTTAATTATACAGACAGCATAATTATACAGCTGTTACAGATATGCCTGTAAAGCACAACTTACAACAGAAAACTTCAAATACACACTGCAGTTCTTTTTCTCTTTATACCTTCTCAGTGGAAGGCAGTATGGACTAATCTTGCATCTTTAAATGTTGGAGAAAGCATTTGTCTCTTTTATTTGTTCATTTCTTTGGCTTGTGTATTTATTCATTTAACTGATTTTGGTGGAAAGGAGACATCCAGAGTGGCAGATAAAACCTTTATTAAAGTATATTTCCACAGCATGGTGCACTGGGGCCTTAAGCAAAGGTGATAAATGCTGAGTACCAGTTTGCAGTATAAGTTTTATAGCCTCTACTTCGTTTTGAATGCGGACTGCCTCCAGTCAGAGAAGGCTCAGGCACTAGTATTAAGCAGTGATAATCTGAGTTTTCTGAAGCAAAAACCATGGTTTCTTGTGATTTAAGCTCTTGCAAGCTAAGTAAAAATGTCCATTAGCTGTAAGAGTAATAAGTGTTTTTTTCATTTGTAGGTCTGATTCTGAGAGGTGTCCTGGGTTCAGCAGTAGCAGTCATTTTCTCCTTAGTAGCTGGTGCAGTGCTGTGTTTTTGACTTCCAGCCTGGGAACAGCTCTGATAACACCAATGTTTTTAGTTGTTGCTAGGTAATGTTTACTCTGACCAAGGTCTTTCTGACTCTGATGCTCGGTCAGAGAGGAGGGGAAGCCAAGAGAAAGCAGAGACAGGACATCTGACCCAAACTAGCCAAAGAGGTATTCCATACCACAGCACATCATACTCAATATATAAACTGGGGGCAGTTACCTGGAAGGGCTAGATCACTGCTTGGATTGGGCTGGGTATTGATCAGCGGGTGGTGAGCGGTTGTATTCTCTCCCCATGTTATTTCCCTTATCATTATTATTATTGGTGGTAGCAGCAGTGGTTTTGTGTTATACCATAGTTACTGGACTGTTCTTGTCTCAACCCGTGGGAGTTACATTCTTTTGATTCTCCTCCCCATGACTCTGGAAGCAGGAGGAGGAAGAAGGGGGGACAGGGAGTGAGTGAACGGCTGCATGGTTCTGAGTTACCGGCTGGGCTTAAACCACGACAGAGGCCATTCAGCTATGGGTCTGAAACTCTTTACACTTAGGGTAATAGTAAAATACTCTTTTCCAATGCAACTTCCATCTGTTCTAGAAAGGTGTGCAGTGGACATGCGTATCAGCCTTAACAATGGACTACAAGTCATAATAAAATGGAAGCCAGGAATGTGCTTAAGAATTGAAGGCAGGATGTATTAAGGTGGTATGGTGCATTCCTAATATAACAGGGATATATCTGTAATTCAGCTACTCCATTAAAAACAGGGATGATTTGATCCCAATGGACCAGTTGCTGTTCAGAAAAAAAAAAAGCAGCAGGGAGGGCGGCAGGCTAGAGGATGACAATTTCTGATCTTTTGGTAGTGATTGGCACTGGTGTTTAAAAGGGTATTACTGAAGACAATTGATCCACACGGTATCCCAATGTAATCCTCAGTGAATAAGTGAAATCAGCACTTTGATGGACTTGGCAGTGCTAGGTTTACTGTTGGACTTGATGATCTTAAACATCTTTTCCAACCTAAATGATTCTATGATTTCATGCTCTGAGTGCAACCAACACTTGATCAGACTGCCTAGGAGAACGCAGCATTTAATTGTTATGCTGAAGGGACAAATGCAAGGAGAACAAATGATTAGATAAAAAAGGGGTTCAAATTCTAGTGAAGAGGCTCAGATATTCTTTGCTATGTATAAAGATTCCAGCTGCTATTAATTTAGTTGAATTATCTTTTCATTGCAGATGTTTAGGGATGAGTTTTCTTAATTATAGAGAATAAAAGCATTTCTATTAGAAAAAAACAACTGTCATCATAGGAAATATAATTGGTAGTGTGATAAAAGCTTTTGTTACTCAAATATCTGACAGTAACATGAAAAGTAGAAAATTTTCACAAAGACATTTAACTAAAGGGTGATCAAAATGACACAACGTATTTCCAGTTATGTTGCCTCTGAACAGAAATGCTTAAGAACAAGTGATTGGGTTGAATGAATATTGTCTGGTGACATATTGATACTCAATCATGAGTTGTTCATTATCTGTGTTGCTACCACTAGTGATAACTAGTTAGTAATATGAAAGCTATAATGGGATAGTTTGGTTAATGTATGCAGCTCCTAACATTTTTATAAATCATTCTTGCGAACAGTTCAAAGCAGATAAGAGTAATGTGACCACACATAACTTTATGATGGTTTTCCCTGTCTTTTAGTTATTGACAATATGACCTTCAGTAGTGGTAAAATGTCTGATGGATTTAAAACTTTTTTTGTTTGCTATTTTGGCTGTATACATGGTCTTACAGAAAAACAAAGCCTGCACTTAAAATTTATTATCCTTAAAAAACCAGGTACAAATGGTAAGTAGAAATGTTAAACTAGGGCTAAACCTGCAAGTATATTCAAGCTCATGCGAAGTGAAACCACAGAACTCCTGGGGGCTAATTTGCTCTGTTTCAGGGTGCTTTTGCTGACCAAACTAGTTTATTTAGAGTTTGTTCAAAGATCTTGAGCTATATGTTATCATGCAATATAGGTAAACCATTAGTTTAAGATTTATGCTAGTTATTTTATTGTTATTTTTTAGAAAGGCTCATAAATCCACAAGCAGAGATTATGTTTAGGACTGCTCTGGATCATGTGCCTGTCAAGATTCGTTTGCTGGTGTGTCCATTTTCTAGAGTAGATAGAAGTTGTATTGGAAAAAGATACTTTTATTATGTCTTGGGTTCAGCAGTAAGTGTTTTGGGGGGAGGAAAATGGTGGGGAGTGAGCTAGTGGTCGCGTGGTTCTGAATTACCGGCTGGGCTTAAACCATGACATACTAGTAATCTAAAATAGCATGATACATGTTTTTACAATGGTAGAACTGTCTTTGCCATTTAATATAAAGCTATGAAAAAATCAGAAATAAAGAATCGGCAGAAACTTCACTTTTAATACGCTCCACTGAAATTTTTAAACAAACACCCATACAAGAGAGGCTGAGAGGAGAAGGTTCAATCCTCAAGCTGTTGTTGTGTCCTCAGTCCTGCAAACCTGTCAGAAGTGTTCAACATGTCACATTTATCATGTTAAACATGAGCCAGTGGAGCTTACACAAAGCTAGGTGAAAGGAATCAGATTGCAGGTATGAGCTCGCCATACCTGCAATACTTTTCACATGCCAGATTCTATGTGCAGTAGTAGGAACTTCACAGAAAAACCATAGGGAGAACATACTGTTTCTACGTGTGAGGATGCAGTGTGCTGTCAAGGTGAACAAAAGGGGCTTGTAACCAGACATAGTGTGTAAAGCTTCACATGTGACCATCTGTAAAGCTTCACATGCAACCATCTCCATATGATGTGTACTGTGCCATGTAGGCACATGAGCTCTCTTAGGGTAAGACTGGAGTTTTCCAGATTTTCTGTGTGGTACCATGTTAACGTAGGTCAGCAGAGGAATAATGAGATCACTGAAGAGCAAAAGCTGGAAGAACTAACTTACCCCTTTGGGCACTCTCTATCTGGAAACTAAAATGGAAAACATCACCGAGGAAGACTGCATCTGTTCAGTTCATATGTGGTACAGAGAAATATTTTCTCAGTATACTCCAGAGAGGTGATCTAAACCTTCTGCTCAGAGCTGGTCACATTTTCTAAACAGTCTGTTTGTGTCTTCCTCACTGAAACTCCTTGTTAGTGGAAAAAAGAAAAAGCTTTATACATAATTTTTAATTTCTTTTGCTTTTTTTTTTTCTTCCTCACAAAATTATACATAGACAGAAAAATTCCAGAATCTTCACACTTTCTCTTTTTTCCTTTGTCTCTTTTGCCTCTGCAATTTTATAACTTTGACAATGTCAATGTACTAGAATGTAAGTGCTGAGGAAGCTGTGAAGTTGCATAACTGTTTTCTCTATTTTCTTCATTTTCTACTTGAAATTCTCCTGAAGGTAAAAAAAATAAATTGAAAGAACACAGTGACAACAACAAAACACACTCCACTGGTGGAAAACAACCATCCAATTTGGAAATAGGAAAGTTCCAGCTTTTAAAAACTGAATCAGAATGCAGGTAAATTGAATACTATAGTTCTATCACAATTTCTCATAATTAGTTAAGATAGTTGAATAAAACTTTTCTGAGGGAAACAAAGGGAGAGAAATGAATTCATTTTAACAGTTCCAGCCTTTAAGGAGCATGACTTTGAGGTCATAGTTCTGCTTTTCTCATTGAATTAGTGAAGAAATAAAATCCATGAAGAGTCACTTGATGTTATGTGCTGGTGTTTGATATTTGTTCTGTTTGAGCCTTTGCACAGAGTAAAATCTACATTAAGACTACAGTGGTGTCAGAAATTTCCATTGAAAACACAGGAAAGAATTTGCTTATGAAAAGTAGCAGGCTTTTATATATTTGAATCTGTCTAAGTTTCTTGCTTAAAACCAGCTTTGAGATGCCAGCTGCTGTTGTGCTTCGATCTCCTTCATGCTAGGCTTTAACAAGCAGGAGGCAAACCAAGTCCTTAATAGGTGATGTGGGAGTAGGGAGCTATAAGCCGGACAGATATGGGGTAGGACTTTTTCCTAACACATGCATTACAAAGTCTGTAACTTGTGGAACTTAATGGAAAGATTGATTATTATTTTTTATTTTTTTTTTTAAAGATCATTAGAAGGGAAGTCAAACTAGTTCTTGAGTGCCTTTTATCGCCCAGCATACAAACAAATTTTTTATATAAGTAAAACGAAAGGGTTGGGGTTTTTTTTGGTATTATGTTCTACTGCAGGTTGCTTAGACCTTAGTTTCCCACAGAGAGAAAGAAATATCTTTCTGATTCACAAGAGTTACCAGCAAAGTTTATGAGATGCAGTGACATTTTATTTCTCTTCAAAGGTTATGGGTAAAATTGAAAAAGGTCACACTTTGTTTTCAGCAGAAGTACCTTTGTTTCATAATTTAGGGTGAACAACAACTTCTAGCTCCATGCAGAAAGGCGCATATATATATATATATATCTAGTTTCAAGGCAAAATGTTAATTTCAAGTGCACTAGAGTTTAGAAATTCAAAGTGCATGTTTCTTAATGATCACTCTTCAACAATTTTTACGTATTTTTAAATAATTCTACTTCTGTATGATTATTTTTCTGTCATTGAATCATTCCTACCATATTTTTGACAAAATTAGAACAATTGACTATTGATCTCATGAAGAAAATCTATGTAATTTACTGAAAAAGTACATACTATTTAGTTATTGGAACACCTTACATGGCAAACCAAAACATGATTCTTTCCTGGGTGCAGATTGTAAATGTTGTGTTAAATAGGACTTTCTATAGTTTCACTGTACTGTCAGCAAAAGGATCAGCCGTATGGAAGACCAGGAAAACAAATGGCAGCCCTTGTTAAATTACCTTCTCTTATCTTGCTATAGTCATCATAGCCTTCAGTGAATATTTTTATTTGGAGAAACTTTATTGGCTACAATAGAATCTGTAAATTTAAAGTTATTTGCTGATTTTTCCAATTTATGGATCTAGTTACTCCTGATTTAGGGCATGATTTTATAAAGACTTGAACGAAAGAATGACTTTAGAAATACAGAATTATTACCTTGGATGAAGTTATTCATGTGCAGGGATTAATACTTTTGGATGAGGAATAACATCATTAACTTTCATGATAGTTAATCAGTGCAAACTGGGAGAAAACTACCAGTGACTTCATCATGTATTTTGTTCTAGAAAAAAAACAAAAAGAAGCTTCATTTATTACAAGATGATATCATTTGTCTTAAGACACTTCTTTTTCTTCTTTGTTTTAGTAAGGCCATAATTCTGACCAAGTCTCCTGTAGATCTGAGATGTTTTAAGGACTAAATAGCTTTTTTTGGTTATTTACTGACCATTTTATTTGTAATTCTTACAGCATTGAGATGTTCAGGCTGATTCTTACTACATCTTGCAGGATTCAATTTAGGGCTTAGACTGAGACTTCACATGTATGCTCTGAGAATGAGACAGCATGTAAATACACCCCTTTGAGAATAACTCAGGTTCAAACAGTAGTTACGAGTGGATCCTACGCATGCTTGGGGAACAGTCTGCTGGATACTGTTCACCCTTCATGTGAAATCTCCACTCTGTTGCAGAATGCCCTGCAGATTCAAATCTTTGAATGATGCAGGTGAGAAATAGAAGGGAAAAGCAAAGAACAAAATATATTTGCTAGTGAGACTTAGAGAAAAGCAAAATCTTTCCAGATCGAAAAAGACATGGAGTAAATGACCCTTGCCAGAACTAAGAGAAACAGAAAAGGCTTTTTACTGCCTCATGGGCACTAGTGCAAAGCAACTGGCTTTTGTCCTATGGGCTTAGTGCTTTTTATGCTGGCCTGGTTTAAGTGAAATTGGTTATCTACAGTGCAGAAAAATGGCAAACTTGGTCCAATTTGTGGAAGTATTGGAACACACACTGAGAAAAGAACTTAGTTGCCTTCTGATTGGAGCAGGAGCATGATGCAAATAACTTGTTCCTTCTCCTGGAACTCCATTTATTGGTAGGACAGGAAAAAAATTGGAAGGAATTAAGGAATTCTCTCACTCTCTCCTTTTTTTCATTTCTTTTCTTTTTTTTTTTTTTTTTTTTATGTCCTTTTTCTAGGTGTCTGGCTGATCTATTTGGTTCCTTCACTATGCGCAGGCTGAAAGCTGTATGCACTTGTTGTTCACTTTCAGTTCTAACCGTACTTCACTGGTGATTCCTGAAATCTCCACGTTTTCACAAATATTATTTCTGTAGAGATAAACATATGTTGTTTGAGCTGCTTGACTGGGTTAAAAATAATCACTTTTATACACTGAAGAAGAAAAGAGAATTTGAAGGGTTGTTTGAAAATCTCTGAAAAAGGATTCTGCTGCTGAGATGCATATAGCTGATAAGCGTGTGGTATTTCTTGTAGCCTGCTCGTTTAGTGAATAAGATCCCAGACAAGTTAGCTACTTTGGAAAAAAGATCTGCCTTTACAGCTGGCTAATTTAGCTCATTTATTCTCCTCTTCTCCTTCCATTTTTTCCCAGAATTTGTATTTTCATCATTTAATCTCTGTGCTTCAGGCTTTTGATACATCATCACGAACCCTGCACCCCCTCCCCCCCCATTTTTAAAGGAAAACTTTTATGTTTTAGGGCCAATTCTACAAGGTCTAAGATAATAACCAAAAGGATACAAAACAGGGGACTTCATATTTTGGTCATAAATCTATTTTGCTGATTACAGCAGGAAACTGTGAGTGGAGGCTCATTGCTGGAGAAGATCCTCAGTCTGGATCACTGATAAAGGCAATAATAATATATTTGCTCTGCTTTTATTTCTATAGTATAATTTTCTACCTCTTTCTTGTGGAGTAACCCATTCTTTTGTATTTCCAGTCCAGAACTTGTTCCTTTCCCTCACAATTAGACTGGGGTTGGGGAATGAGTAAGGAGGGGATGTTTGAAGCTTTTTAATTGTTTTGTTACTGAATGAGTGCATACATGTACATGCTGAAGATTTTGCCCAGAATATGAGGTGTACGTGGTTACCTTCTTTGCGAGAGGGAATTAAAATCAAACCCTCTTGAAAGGAAGGATTTCCCTTATATGGCTTTTTGTTCTCTGAATTGCACTGGATTACCCAGAGGTATTTAGTGGTTGCAGAATGTAGTATCAGGGCACAGGGCAGCCACGTTTCCAAGTATTGACAGTTGAGCAGGATAAAACTAGGCCTTGTACTTATACAAGAAGCTTGGACAGTTTTATTTTCAGTACGTTAGTGCATCCTTTCTCTAAATTCTTTCACAGCAGGTTAGATGAGTTTATTGACCTATTCATCAGTATACTTAGGAGTATGTTTCATGTCATCTGCCCATGCTGTGCAGCTTGCAACATTGAACACTCGATGTTGCATAACCTCATAAGCAAAACCAGCCATTTTCAAGCATTGTTCTAGGATAATGGCTAAGTGGTTAAGCACTGCTGTGTAGCAATGATGTGAACATGCAGAGATGGAAAGGGTCTCAAGGGAACGAAATTTCAAATTGAAAGGACTCAGGCTGTTTAGGGGAAATGCCGTGATCTTGTGGACTACCTTGTTTTGAGCAGGCATTGCCTAGAACAGCATTATACTGGCATGTAATGGGCCTTTTCTCACTTTATTTGCTCTATGCAGGCTCTGCTTGGACTGGAGTTGTTTACATGTCAAGAGCTATTCTTAACTCTTGTTACTTCTGAATTAGGGTATGAAGAGCTCTTCAACAGTCACGATTCAGTCTTAAGATGTTCTGGTCATCTGCAGCTCCTTTAAAAACAGGAGGATCAAATCCTCAGCATTAGTCTGGGTTTTGCTTCTGAGTAAAGAAGTTTAGTGACTTCAGAAGCCAGATATCTCAAACTTTTTTTCCTTTGGACTTCAATCAGTAGTAAACAGTTCTATTTTGCCATTTTTGCCCATGCTAAAAATCCTTTAACCTCATAATACAAGGCCAGATGTAAGATTTTTATGTGAATGCTACAACAGGCACTTAGAAAATACAATTATTTCTGTTTATTTAACTTCTTTAACTGGCAGTCTGATATTTCTTAACTGCACTCAGAGCCTAGATTCGTTTGCAGTCTTAAGCATTTAAATTTTTTTTTTTGGTATAAGTAAAGAGGTATTTTATGGAATCACTTCAGGTTTTACAGATTTATTTTTTTTTTATTTTTAAATCAAGAAATTGTTCAGAAAGGAGGATTTGTTCTAAAAATTCCCACTGGAGGAAAAAAATATTGAAGTCCAAATATCTGCTAATTCTGCTCAAGATTTTGGATTATCTTTTATTTATCCTGAAATTATTTTTTCTTATATATGCTGAAAAATCCCCTACTGCCTTATCTGGCACACACAAAAAAACCCCTTTGTGCTATCCTCCAAACCCATTCTCAAAACTTAGGGTCTTAAATGGATCTATGCCATCTGTTCCTCTTCACTTTGGCAGCTCTGACCTGACATTTGGCAGTTACAGAACTAAGCGTGAGCTTGTAATTGGAATTCAGGGATCATGACAGAGATCTCATGCTCCTTGTTTTAATAAAACTTCCCTATACTGTGTGATGTTGCAGAGATGGTATCTGAATACTGGCTATCCAACATGCTTGTACATTTTTGATGAGGCATCTAGAGTCTGTAGAAAGAAGCAGCTTTATAAAGATTTTTTATTTACTTCTTTCTGTTGTGAATAGAGCATGCTTTAATGATGACACTAGAGGTATTTTTGTTTGTGTTATAGCTTCACTATTTCTATAATCTCTCTGTGGATAAACAGGCAATATTACTTCTTGCACTGGGAGAGTTCTCAGCCAAAGGGTAGCAGGATTAATCAATGAAGAGGTACTGTGTTCATTTGAACTATGTAAAATGACTGAGAGCCTCTAAAGAGCAAAGCACAAAGCATTTGCGGACTGGCAATGTTATGAACTATGAAATTGAACCCACTTGCCAACGGAGAAGGGAGGGGAGAGAAAAATAAGAATGACAGGGAGAAACTGATTTAAAGATGAAGTTAGCTGGTAGAAGGAGGTATAGGTAAGAGAAACTAGAGAATCACTTAAGGAGTTGTACTTTGTTCTTTCTTCTATAGATGTAGCTCTCCCTCTTCATTCAGGACTTCTGTCCAGAATCCTTTCTGACAGGCCCTTTTCATGCATTTACCCTTGTTTTGATTTGCTTCATTAGTGGAAATCATTTGGGGAGTATATCTTTACTTCAGTGAAGAGACAGAGATTTCGTTTTTTGCAGGGGATCCTGGGAATGAACTCTAGCAGCTGAATTTGACTGAAAACCCAGGTTGTTGTGCTTCTGCTGCCATTTAAATCCATGCTGTTTAAGGTGATTAATAATTTCTAAGGAATTCTCCCCAACCCCCATCCCTCACTCTTCATGTGCCTGTACCTCTCTGTCAGTCAGTGAAACAGAATTAAAATGCCTTCTTGAAGGCAAGGTACATTATGTTTTTTGGAGGATGATGTTTATTTTCCCCTGACTTGTCATGATGTTGCTTTTATGAAGATGGTGCGCTTTCTTTTCATAACAGCTTTTCATTTAATCCAGACTTGGATTTGTTTATATCTATTGCAGTCTGTTTCCCTGCACGTTTCTTATGCGGCACTAAGTTTGAAAAAGAGCCATTATCTTGACATTTTATTTGGGCTAGATTGTGAATAAATCTAATTAGGCTCTGTCACACTTTTTTTTGACAGTCAACACAAAGTTATTTCTTTATGATATAAAAAGCTCTTTTAAAATGGTTCCCTTTTAATTACTCCTGAAGATGTTAATATTCGAATAAGGCTGTAAATGTCAAGTCTCAATGAGTCAGACATAAAATGTTAGAAAGCAAACTATCTCTTAATGTTCTTATTCTGGCCCAACCTTTGTGAAGTACCAAGAGCTCTGTAGGTGCTGAGAGCATTTTCCTAGTATAAAAGAGAGGGAAAGCTGAAATTGCCCAGCACTTTGCAACACAACCCTGTATCAAACAGCTTGCATTACCCCCAAATATGTCTGATCTCTGCACAAAAGAAGCTATGACACATTTTCAAGAATTAAGTACCTTTTTATAAGTGATGTCTTCATTTTTGAAAGGCAGAGCCAAAGCCAGGTTGCATTTCATGTGCTGATCCCACATTATTATCTATTTGGATATAAAAATTAAATTAGCAAGAGCTACGTGTAGGAGGATGTCTGCATTGAGAGGGTTTGGTGAGAGGTACCTGAAAAGAGAATTATAGAGCTATAAAGGTGTCCTTAGATATGTGTACCCATACTAGCTCTACCCAATACTTTATGCTCCCTCCCATCTTTCCTGCTTTGAGCTGCACTGTGGCATGTTAATTAGAGCTAATTTTTACTTGGAAAACAGATGTAGAAAACTGTGGTAAGTGGGGAAAGGCAGCAGACCATGGTTCCGATTTTATAAATATCTTAATTTTCTAGTGCTTCAGTATTTCCAGAACATTACAGTATTATTCAGATTCAGGACGAAACTTGCTTTTTCCACAAAATCTTTAATTCTTCTTCCCTCTGTGCCATTTCTTTATCAAGCTCCAAGGGTCTTGAGATAGGTCTCCTTCTGCTTGTGCCACCTGACTTTTACACTCTGCTATGTATATTCCGAGGGAAAAAACCCTACAGAGCTATTATTCCATAAGTATCTGGTAACAAAGGGAATACTAACCCTCTCCTAGCTCGATTAATTCTACCAGACTCTGTTTTTCTATGGAAAGAGAGCTTCAGCTTAATAAACTGCTCATGCAGTCTTTTTTGTTGCTTTTTCTTCAGATTTTCCTTTTGGTTTAGCAGACAGTGAAGGGCTGGGAAGGTGGAATTAAGCTGCGGCTCCTGACAGGGGAAAATAGTCTTTCATTCCACTTGTGTCTGTCCTTTCACATGTCCCTGATTTTTTCACAGCTGACTGGAAACTTCAGAAGATGGTTTAGCTCATGCAAGGTCACTGCAATGTGAAGTAGAAGAAACCCAGACTAGTGTTAACCCAATTTGTTTTGTAGCTATGTGACTTCATATCACAGTTTAGAATTCAGCATTAACTTCCTCTCACTTGTTTCTGCTGTGGCTGCACCTCTTCCATGAATTTAGCATGCTGAGATGTCTGGCTGGAGTTATCTCTACCCTCTGGGCCTGTGCTAGTGATCTCATTGGCTTATCAGCTGCATTTTCTGCACTGCTCTCCAATCATAAGTCTTGTTAATGCCCCTGTACCAACATTTTTATCTTGTGCCAGCTATGAGAAGTTTTTATGGCCATCGTGTCTCTTAGTATTGTGGGTAGGTGGCAAGTAATTGGTCTGTGGGTTTAACAGGTTGACAATTTTCCTGTGCCCAAATCGAAAGAATTAATTGTTTGCCTTTTCCATGTTTCCTGTGCACTTGGGCTTGTCTTTTGTGTTACTGTTTCACAGTGCCAACTCAGACTTAATAAGCTGTCCACAGAAATCCTTGCCAAACATTTTTTACCAGGTGACAGCCATTCAATAGCTTTGCTTCACACTATAGCTCTTCCAGTTGTTCTAATTTCTGTCCAAGGTGACTCTCATGTTATACTGCAAATTGTCTTTCTCCCTTTACTCTCCACAGCATTTGCAGTTGTTTTCCCCTTTTAGGGAACCTGTGATTGTGATTTACAGACATTTGTTGTGTTTCATTTTGTTGATCAACATGAGTGTGTGTGATTGGACTCCACATACAAGCAAGACTGAGCAAAGATTTTTCTGCTTATCATTGTTGTTTGAGACCATGCAATCTTGCTGCTGGCTTGGATCTCCTTGCTCTATGTGTGATTATTTTTTCCATGTATAGAATGCAACATGAAGAACCAGAGCTTTGCTCTACACTGTAATCCAGGTATTCCTGAAGGACAAGAATTTGGGTTCTGGAATTCTATTTTTAAGCATGATACAGAATGTTAGCTGTGAGGGGAAAAATGTATTAAAGCATTTCTTTAGGTGATGTTACGTTAAGCCCTGTGTGCAGGCACAGCCAATGGGAAAGTAATTTTCAGGGTTTTTTTTTGTGAGTAAATGATGCAGCATCTGCCATATTTCTAGCCAAGCTCTGGGAAAATACTTGGAAAAAAACCCAAAACCTCAACCTTTTTGAGGAATGCTGAATCAGCACAAATTCTGGACAACCTGTATGAAGTGAATTTCATAATGACTAAGCAAAGATCCTTTCTTTATAAATAGGATGTGCTGGGAGGCACTGGTTATTATAAAGGATGTTCTTTGTTCAGAGTTGTGCAATTAAGCATGCAGAAAAGACTGTTGCCCTTAAAAATATGTACTCTTCTAAACTAGGAAATGATCAAAAAAGATTCTTTTAAATTAAAAGCTGATTGATTTGTTATTGCATCATACAGCTAGATATCTTTTCTTCTTTTGAGGAAAACGTGTTTAATGGTTTTCTTCTTCATATTACAATATTTGAATCTTTATTGTACTGAATAACATCAAGCCTGAAAACAAACCCTGAAGAATGTTACTAACATACTGAGTTATAAGATAAATGACAAAAGCAGTTACTTTCTGATGATATTATTTTAAATATTTTTAAAACTCATACCTACGTATATGTAGTCACATCTTTGCTTGATTATTTTCCTTCAAATTAATGGCCTTCAGATTTAGAAAATTAGGTCTATTGAAGAACCTAGTTTGCATTGGAACTGGGATCTGTTTTCTGTTATGAAATTTAAATCATATTGTGATTACTGATTCTTAGATATCCACAGAGTTTCAGTCCAGTGATTAATTAATCTTTGTGTATTGTGCAATTCTGCTAGCAATTACATCATGCCTGGTTCAATGCCGTTTGCATTAGAAAATTATCATCTGTATTATTTAGCTAAAACAATTTCAGATTTTTGATTCAGTTATGGAACATGGTTAAATTAGTCATGCAGAAATGTTTTTGATAGAAAAAACACAGGCTGGAGACTTCAGCTGAGGTGGAAATCTGAGCTCTGTGCCAGAAATTCTTATCAGATTTTGAGGTAACAAACAAAATGTAATTTTTGCTTATGCCTAGAAGTGTCTGAACTCAATAATTTGATATTTTATTGTTTTGAAGATATTATTTACTTGTGTTTGATTGTCTTCAGTTAAAGTTATATGAAAGCAACTGTGTATAACTGCTCTCACTTTCCCTATTAGTGGGTGAACAATCCAACGCTTGGTGAATTCTGCTTCACAATGATAGGAAGAGCTGGCATCGAAGGATCAAAAAGTGACGTCGCTATGAATGCTTGGCCGCCACAAGCCAGTTAGACCGTCGTGAGACAGGTTGGTTTTACCCCA
>JANHGB010062472.1:4482-28965 GCA_026283785.1 Coracopsis vasa
CTGACCTTGACTAGATTTGAAGAGATAATTTAGAGATTAATAGCTCCATGCCCTTCTTTCAGTCAGTCTCCTGAGCCTTGTAGTTCCAAATTAAAAAACTAAAGTAAGTTTTTTTGGGGTTTAGTTTTGTTTTTTTTTTTAATCTTGAAAAGAAACAGGCCTTAACATGACCCTCAATTACTATTTCTTTTTTTTTAATAAATATAATTGAAATTCCACATTGCATCCAAGACCTCTTGCTGTTTAATGATGTTCTAAATAATACTGGCGACTGACGCATTATCGACTTTTTGAGAAGTACTGGTTGATTCCAGGCCTCCTTAATCTCTGAGTCCTGTTCACTGCAGTTCATTAAACAACATATTATGTTAGGATCTGAGCTAAAATACTCTGCCTCCACATCCATCTAAGCCTAGAAACACTTATAACGTATTTTTATAACAAGCTACTTAATGCCTGTGAATAAACGTTTACTGAATTTCTGTAATGTTAATGTTCTTTTCCTAGGAAGCCCATTGTCATCAATGGATTCTTACCTGGGCCAGTAAGACCTTGCTTTTTAGGCTCTAGACTACATCAAAGAGGAAGGATAATGGACCCATCAAATGATTTTTGCCAGCAAAGCAGAGCTAAGAGTAGAATCATTACTATAGGACGGGCCATTATTTAGCTCTTCTCTTCAGCTGGAATTTACTGGAGTGTAACAGCAAGGTTTGAGAGGAAATTTAAATACTTAGAGGTGCAGTGCTAAGAGCACTAAAACCGAGTGTCACATAAGTGCCCATTTACAAGTGAAATGAAAAGCCTGTTCAAAACTTTTTGTTAATCAGACATGGCCTGCCTGCATCTTGAGCTATTCAAATTCCTTAGAGAATCTGGTCTTAACCAGATAAGTAGAAGGAGATCATAGCCCATGGTTTGGCCGGTGCTATGGCATGGATCTCTAGTTGGGTACCAAATAAGATATTGAATAGCAGGAACTAGAAAAGCAGGCCATTGTGCTCCCATGGTACTTCATTCACTGAAGTCCCTGTTGCTGCAGCCTATTTTAGATGGTCTTAGCTTCAGAGGTTTCTCAACCTACCCAACACACCTTGTGACAGTGGGTACAGTTGCAGTGGAAAAGCAGAGATCTGTGTCTCAAGCCACAGCAGAGTAACACTACTGGAAAGAAGAAAAGGAAAAGGTTGTAATGAGCTTACAAGTATATTAATTCAAATCAGGAATGTCCAGGCTTTGTTATAGTATGAAGGCAATCTGAATAAACTAAGGATTTCACCTAATTTTTATACAAATGTGGAGCAGGTTTAAATATATTCAGCAGGTTTAAATATATTCAAGTTTAAATATATTCAAATGTGTTTGCACTTGTATGTCCCTGGCAGAAGTACAGGGATTTTTCACAAGGACAAAACACTAGGCTGATTGCCTTGGTCTCTGTGGCAGAGGCAATTTGGTGCTACAGTGATTGTGCTTGGTTTAGAAACAGCTAATATTAGTAGAAACAGACAGGTTGTGAAAGCTATTTGGATCCTCAGCCCAGCTTTCCCACATTGCCTACTGTGAATCCTGAATATTCAAGTCAAACCTGGGCACAAGAGCCAGACCAGGCCCCATAATGTGTTGGGTACTCCTGATCCAACTGGAAAGCAGTTCCCCTATTAAATATCTATTGACAGCTAGCCTCTTGTCACAGTTTGTCAACGTGATGACACAAATTATCTATTGAAGGCTTCTGGCACCAGAAAAAATCTAGCCAATGCCAGCTGTTTGTGGAAGCCTAAACAAAGGGAGCCCAGCCACAGCTAGAGATGGCTCAGAGCTATCAGTCAGTATTAGTCAGACCACCCGGGGGTACCTTCCTACTATGTCTAGGATTGAATCTCAGAAGATCTTGAAACTAGACTACGCAAAGATCTCATGCAGTAATTTCCTTTCCCCTTGCCATCAAGCCTTGCCCTAGTCACATCTTCTCCCAGCAGCCCCTGGCAACTAGAATTTTCAGTTTGCCTCATTACTGTTATTTTTTTATGAGGGTTTGGGTTTTTTTGGGGTTTTTTTCACTTGATGCCCTTGTCTATTTTTTCTGTGCTATCTACCTCAGTTTTAAGGAGACCTGTTCTGTGAGCAAGAAGAAGAAGACCAAACGGGAAGAAATGTCAGAGAGAAGAATTCAAGAAGAATATAAGAAACTGGGAAATGTTAGGTAAACCAAACCTGCCTTCCTCAAGAATTTGACTCTCTAGGGAGGAGCATCCTTTCATATTGCCCTCCATATTGCTTTTGGCTCATGTAGGTTATTCTTAAACTGTCAGCTCTTCCTTCTCCTTTCCAGGATAGAAACAGAACTAAATGTAAAAATGAACTAATATTAAAGACCGTTAAAAGCATGCATTTATATAGTTGTTTATTTATTTCTAAAGAAAAAAGAAATAAAATGAAAGATTCAGGTTTATACCAGGATACAAAGGTCACCTGAGTCAAAGTTTGTCTCTGCCTTTGAACTAACATGCAAATTGTTAGAGAACCCCACGTCGCAATTCAGGCACATACTTATTTTAGTGGATAGAAGTTCACTGTTCAGCTAAGGCTTTGCAGCAGTCTCCCATGCCATGAGATATCCCAGTTGCCATCATCTTTCTTCATGGTGGCAAGAAATGTCTCTTGAAAGGATTATTTTGCAATATTTTAATTTTTAAAAAGGGACGATACCTCATAAAACCATTATTCCCAAAATATATTTGTGTTGTTCAACTGAAATGTTGACAGATCAACTTGCTGAATATGATCAACTCTGAATCTAGACTGTTGTTCAGACTGTGCCTAAATATGAAACCATACTTAATTTAAATCTACCCTACATTAATTAAAATTCAGTATCCTCAAGTCACCTTGCATTTGTTCCATGTATTTAAAATATCTGTGCTAATTTACATTGCAATTTGTTCGTACTTTTTCTACACTTTTAAAAAATGCAATAAAAAGTGTTTACAGTGGAATATTAACATAAGCTTTAACTTGTTAACACATTTAATTAGATAATAATCCAAATACAAAGCATTTATAGATATTTTCCCTTAGGTCTTGCCCATGAAAGATTGAATTGCAAATACAGATATTTTTAGCTAAATTTTTTACTGGGTTTAGAGAGTTCTCAGCTGGGAGCTAAATGTAAAATTCTTTAATTCAAACTAGTTTTCCTTTCTATTTTCTGTATTTTCTGGGTTTTATCCTTTTGGAACTACTTTCTACTTTTTTACTTCTGGAACTTGCTCTTGGGTTTTCAGACAGACCGTAGATTTAATTCCTAGGGTTTGGTTTGTATTTTTTTTTTTTTTACTTCTAGCTATCCTGAGATGGTGACTGGATTTTTCTTCATTCTGATGACCCTGCTTTGGTTTACTCGTGAGCCTGGCTTTGTACCAGGATGGTCATCTTTTTTTGAGAAGTAAGTGAAATTACCTAAACAATCACAGAGGAATATAGCTTGCTTATTTGAAACTTCTGCAATAATTTTTGGCCTTATAACATTATCAGCCACTTTTAATAAGGTGGTGAAAAATGAAGTCTTGTTAATCTACATCTGTTCACACGATGGAAAACTGTATTCCTTCTCAACAAGCAGAGTGAATTAAATAGAGAAAGTAAAATAAATATATTTCAGGTGTAAAAACATAGGAGAGTCAGATTCTGAAGTTAAAACATTTTAGTGCATTCATAGAGAAGCTGTCAATGGAATAGATTGCAACTTAATTAAAATTGTTCATTTCAATTGAATATTGCATAGATGGTGATTGAAGCAAATAATTGTTATTTTAAATAACATTGAATCAAATTTTATTAAAAGTAACTATAACACACAATAAGCATATAAAAGAATAAGTGATCTAAAGTTAAATTTTCTTTACATTTCTACTGCATAATTATTTTATTTTTTTACTCCTAATTTTGATAGAAAACCAATTTTTGATATTGGGATTTCCTGAGGCTCTCTGGAGTATGGCAATCCTCAAAATATTTTTTTAGGATGAGTTTTAAGCATTTAATTTAACATCAATCTACAGTTCATTTCCAAAGGATCAGTTAGGTATGGCTTTTCCCCAAAATGTGTTTCAACTTTCTTGCTTTTGGTAAACACACTGTTTTTCTCTGCTTCCAAGTTAATAGATTTGTAATCCAAAAGGGATTCCTTTGTTTATCCACTGGAATATTAAAATTTGTTGAACAGTGATTGAAGCTGGCTATAGGAGTCAGTTTAATAAATAGGGAAAAAAATCCAATTTGAATCTTTAATATGTAGACATATATTTCCAGTGTGCTGTTAGTAAGACTTCAGATGTGGAAATACAACTTCACCTGCAACAATTACTTGCAACCATGTTCCTTGTTTGGAAAGGTTTCTTTTAGTGTACTTTTATGATAATCCTACTGTTTCTTTCCTAGGAAAGGTTACAGGACTGATGCCACTGTCTCTGTATTTCTTGGTTTTCTCCTTTTCCTGATTCCAGCAAAAAAGCCTTGTTTTGGAAAACGGGAAAAAGGTGAGGAGGATGCAGCAAGAAAGAGATCTGGCACATTTTCTAGTGCCCTTAATGACATATTTCTATTCTCTGTAAAATGTTCCAAGAAGAGATTTTTATTGTGGTGGATCAGGGTTCAGCTGATCCAATATCAGCCCTTTCTACATCAAACCCCCATTTTGTTGCTTTAACTCATACTGTCTCATCCAAACGATGACAAATAGATCTCTTACCTGAGGCCACTATCTCTTCTTAACAGAGTTAACAAAATTTAGGACTGAGTTTTAGGAAAGGTTCAGATGGAGTTCCATATAGAGAAATATAATGTAGATGCTTGCAAAATTGGCTGAAGATAAGCCCTAATAAATAATTTGGTCATCACTTATAGAGCAAAAATCATCAATAATGTCATAAAATAAGCATAAAAGAGGTCACTAACTGTCAGACAAAGTGTCAATTTTGTGCAATGCTTCCCTTACAGTCTTCTTGACAATAATTTCACATTCACGTTTGGGTAGCACTCAGTGGTGTTGTCCAGTTTGCTGTTGCAGGCTTTCAGCAGTCCTGTGTAAAAGTCACATTGACTACTCTATTGCATAGAGTCTTCTGTAGAGCTACAAATGTATGTAAATATGTTTATTTTTTATACTGCCATATATTATGCAGCATTTAGGAAAAAAATAAAACTAAGAAAATACTCAGGCATCTAAAAATAATATCCTCACATAAAACCTAGGGGCATAAATACACTTTATCAAGCTTATGGCTTACTGGAAAGAGTAAATGACCTTCTTGCAGAAAATAATCCCATTGTAATGTCATTTCTCCATTTTTGCATTCTACATATATTTTACATATGTATAAACACAACAGAGCACATAGTTCCTCAAAAATCTATAGAATGAAACACATGGGTTTATAACTGCTAGCATCAACAGATCAGCCAGGGGGAAGGCAGGGCTTTTGGAATTAATATGTTACATTTTCTGAGGCCAAGCTAACCGAAGAAATAGGCTACATGCTTCTTATTCACCTCTTTCACAGATAGTTCTCAAGATAACTCCCTTGAATACTACATTATTCCCATTAGAATGAAAAATGCAAAGATGTTTACAAAAGGGCCAATGTAACACTGGTCACACATTTTCTTTATCTTGATACAGGAGACGGCGAAAATTCAACAGACATTAACACACTGGATCCTATTATCACCTGGAAGGACTTCCAGAAGACCATGCCCTGGGAGATTGTAGTGTTGGTTGGAGGAGGTTATGCCTTAGCAGCTGGATGCAAGGTACTGATTTAGATTTTTATCCTCCTTCCTAACAAAATTGTAAACCTGGACTTTTATCCCTCTGTATGCTCCCCAGTTTTGATTTACAATGTGGATACATTCATGGTGGTACACAACCTACACCCTACTCCCTGCACTCAATGGACAGCTATCTAGCTAACAACAAGATGGTTAGGGTTTGTTAGTTGTGTGAACATCTGCTATTTCAGATGCTTTTTCTAAAGCATCTGAATATCTAGATATTCCTACACGGCTGGCAGACAGGACACAGAATCTGAGGGAGATGTCGCACTTTCTCAACTAGCAACTAACCAGATAGAGGGGGAACACGTCAGCTGCCACTGGATACTCTTCTTTAGGCAACTGAGTCAAGTTCCTAGTGCTGACTGCACAAATAATACTCTAGGCTTTATTGACTATAACTACACTCAGTATAATTCATGAATACACATCTACCTCTCCTACACACTCTTACATGTAGACAACTAAATTTGTGTATTTTAATCTCCAAATGAATTCTACCCAGACTGTGCAAACCTTCATCACCAATTTGCAATATTCCAGATGTGTAAGAAAAAGCGAAGATCAGTATAACACTAAAAATACCTTTTTAGTATTATTAACTGCCAACTGTAACTCTTTTGTTACTAGGCGCAACTATTTATGAGGCACTCCAGTGAAATCCAGCTTACTGAACAAAAGAAAATGCATAACACACTGACCTGAACTTTGTTTATTTGCTGGTGGCATTCTCTGATGCAAACTGCTCCAAAGAGGAGAATCTGTTTTAAAAGTATACTAAGTATTCAGTAATTCTTGTGCTTCTGACCTTTCTCCAGACCTCTGGCCTCTCTACATGGATTGGACGCCAAATGCTTTCCCTCAGCAGCCTTCCCTACTGGGCTGTAACTCTGCTGGCCTGCATTTTAGTGTCACTAGTAACAGAGTTTGTCAGTAATCCAGCAACTATAACCATCTTTCTACCTATTTTATGCAGCATGGTGAGTAAAAACAATGACATTTTCAGTCTGTTGTTTCCTGATAGGCTCCTGGGAATGTTTCAGGATATCAGGGTATTGGCACTCTATTTGCCCAGCCCCGGCTCCCAATTGGATGCATTCTTTAGCTTAGGAAAAATAATAAACTCAGGAAACCAAAAGCATATTTTAGCACCGATGAATTTATTCAATACCTTTCAAAGTGAAAACAGCTGCTGCGCTGACAGGTTCATAGTCTGCGTACAATGATGTAATGACCAACGTAGGTGAAGCCCACATAAGGCTTGAGATACTTTTATCAATGTTATTGCAAATGTGATGTTCATTAGCAATTAGTCACACACTCACTACTGGTAAGAAAAGACTGTAGTACTGAATTTTATATCAGATTTAAATGTATTCAAGGGGATGATCTAGTAAGCATACCATCATCCAACATGGGAAGCAGTAATGCTTGTAAAAGACAGGAATAAAACAGGAGATTGGTGATGAAGGCAGAGGAAAGAGACACAGATTTCACTTTATACTGGAATAGTAGTTACAGAAAATTCTCTGATTTATTTTCTTTTCATGTAATATGAAGCTTTTCTTACCAAGAATGTGGGTCATTAATCATGTTTCCCTATTATAACAATTTTATGGGATTGTCCCAAAGTATATTATGTGAACAGCTCTGAGTTAATATGAAAATATGATCAGATGAAAATAAATAATTATGTTTGTATGGCTTATGAGTTCAGATTTACTTCTGCTCAATGCAGGAAGAGACTATCCTGAAAAAAATTTAGAGCAGTAATATACCTTCAGTAGTCTGAATTGCCATCTTAAGGCAGTGTCTCTTTTTTGACTGCAAAAGTACCCTGGAAACACTTCCCTACCCAAAATGAAGTTAGCCTTGTGAATACCCTTCCCTTTCCCTCTGACATAAAAGTAGGCCACGGCAATGTAAACAAAAATGCAACATTTCACCGATACTGAAGGCTGCAGTGGAAGAAAATTCTCTAGACCACCATAAAGTGGCATGTGTGTTTGGACCACAAACAACTAGTTTTCTCAACCATCATTTAGGAGGCCTTTACATAATGGTCTCAGTATATTAGCAATTAAAAGAAGGACACTCTTCATGTCAACTCGCTGTGACTTCTGTTGGACTAAGACTAAAGTAGCAGTCAATGTTAAGATCCAGAAGACACAATGCAGAATGTCATGGAAAACAAGTGGAAGAAAAAGCAAAGGTGGTCTAATAGTAGCAATATTCATTCTCCCTCAGTGTGAAATATCTCAAGAGAAATCCCTGGAGCATGATCAACTCCAAATTTTTGCACTACTTAAAAAAAACCCAACAACCAATCAAACAAAAAACCTCCAAAACAAAAAAAATACTTGCACACTTGAGTTTAGAAACTAGGGAAACAAGATCCACAGAATCTTGTCTTCATATTAAGCAGAGAGGGTCCTTTCATCCTAATTGTGAGCAGTGGCTTTTCTTGGTTAAGTGAAACACCTCTCTCTCTCTCTCTTTCCAGTCAGAAACCCTACTTATCAACCCCTTGTACACCCTGATTCCTGTCACCATGTGTATCTCATTTGCGATGATGCTACCAGTGGGTAATCCTCCAAATGCCATTGTCTTCAGTTATGGGCACTGTCAGATTAAGGATATGGTGAGTCTTGAGATCAGGTATATCCTCCCATACTTCATGAAACCCCAACACTTTGTCCACATCTCAAACAGCAATAATAATAACAGTGATATTGGTGCTAGTATGAAGCCTGCATATTAGAGACTGCACTGCTGCTTTGCAATTGAGCTGTCAGGTTAAGAACATCCATACATCTGCTGCATGATATATATATTTCTCAACTTTATTTTTCATAACTGCAATGGTCTAAAGAGGTATTAAAGAACAGGAATACACAATCCTTTGCATTGACCTGCTAAGAAAAGCACAGAAGAGCATAAGAAATTAGATTTATCACATAGCTCTACAGTAAGTCATGTAGTTATCACCCTGCTATGAGTGATATAACTCCCCATTCTGATTATCAAATTGATAAGTACAAGTGACAAACTGAGCAGTTTTCCAATGTACTGCATCAGCCCTTGACTACCACTCCTGAATACTCCTCACAATGGACAGTCTGATACATAATACTCACTTGCATTTCTGGCTCTAGGAATCAGTATGCACAATTAATTACACCATATATAAGTCAGCATACATACAGACACTCTACTGCTTTCTTTTTCCCATGTTAACTGTTCCATGTTAACAAGTTGCCATTGATCATGCTCTGATGCATTTTGCTTTTGTAGGTGAAAGCTGGCCTGGGTGTAAATCTGATTGGCCTAGCTGTGGTCATGGTGGCAATCAACACTTGGGGAATTAAACTCTTCCAGCTGAATACTTTTCCAGAATGGGCAGCGGTCAGCAACATCACTAACCAAACATAATCTCCAATGGAAAAAAAAAAAGAAAAATAATAAAAAAAAAGCAATACCAAAGTGAGTTGGGACAAAGTATTAAATCTACAAGGCACATATGAAGAAAAGAGAAAACTTCTGGATACATAGAACTAGGATCCATAGGAAAACCATGAAGAAAATCCACAGGGAGGTCTTCCGCATAAGCTTTTCAGTTCTGAAAATCAGTATGAGTTAAAAGCAGAGATTAGCTTTGCTCTGTTATTGCTTTCCTTATGATACGTAACTCTGAAAAAAACCTCTTCTCCAAGTTGTCTGCCTATGGCTTTTTCAAGCCTGAGAACAATTATGTAGGACTTGTAAAACAGGGGATAGAGGATTCCAGTGACAGAAGACACTGTACTCAGTAGTAGGGTATAATCTTACCATTAATTCCTTTAATTCTTTATTAGTTCTACCATTAATAAAGAGAATGGAGAGTCTTATTCCCAACCCCAAATTTTTATATGCCTACTTCTTTTAAAGGCTAATTATTATTCTTCTTTTGAGGTGACTCATCACGATGTTGGAAAATATCCAACACTTTCTCACCTCATTCATGTGGTCTGGACAGAAACACAGCTACCAACTATCAGCTACAGCACTTCAAAGGGATAATAGAAGCCACTAATCAGATAGGAAATTGTCTCCTCGGAAGGAGAATGTTTTTTTCCCACAGCACTATTATAGTTTCCAATATTGCAGTACTTGCAATCTATGCTTTGGAAGGAAGAGCTTCAGAAACAGAAAGTTTTGTTCAATACCTACTTTCTTTGCCATTGTACTGCAGCTTGAACAGGGGAAGCTGTGACCAGTAAAACCTTACTGAGCCAACAGACTCATTGCTCTCCTCTCTCTTTGGCTGCTGTTTAGATAGTTATGATTCCTCTGACACATATAGCACAATGACATCCAAAATGGTACTCAGTGCTGCTCCATGAAGGGAGAGGGCTGAAGTGGAGTGGTGCTGGTGTATCTCCTCATCGTGTGCATTCACTTGAACATCACACCCACCTGCTCTCTAGCAGCCCAGAGAACAGGCACTTCAAATGTAGGAAACTGTGACATAGAGCAGATAACTACCAAATCAAAAGTCTAACCTTTTTATCATCTGCAAAGTGAATGCCCTGCTTTTCTGATTGGATCCTTGCAATATTCAGTAAGCCTTTTCTTGTATTATGTCTTGTTTTTAAAAATTTGTTTAATGTCAATACATTGAAGCTGTATATTAGGATGATTGGATCTCATGTAATCACACTATGCTTATACTTTAATGAGTTTTCGTGCTTTCCACTTACAATCTAGGCTCTCTAGCTCTTAGTGTGAATGTCTATTCTGCAAAAATAAAACGTCAATAAAATTAACTATTCACTACTGCACATTCTGGTGCTCTATGAGAATAAAAATAAGCTATATTTCACCTCATAATTCACCAAGCCCTTAGTGAAGTACTTTTGAGACAGCAGGAGGTGTTCGTTTACTGCTTCTGTCAAAACAGAGGGATCCCACAGACTTGTCTTGGAAATAAACAGGTACAGTAAAAGGTCATAGATTGACAGACAGGGAAGCAAAATGGGAAAATCACAAAAGTGTGTCTTAGCCCTTGTACTAAAAGCAGGAGACAACCCCCTTTACCAAAAAATTGCAATTCATAATAGCTCCTATAAATTTGGCTTTGAAAAACAAAGTGTTTCAGTGAGTTAATGGTTCAGTGCCTCTCCATGCACTCCTAACCCATGAAACCAGACCTCAACTCTTCCTGTGTCCCCCCTGTCTTGAACCTGCTCCTTTGCTGCACCCTCACATACAAAGCTCATACCTAGCTTTGGGATTCAGATCCTCCACACCACTCTGGCTTCCCTCCCTGGGTGTCTTCGTGCTCCCCACCAAGCAGCTGCTGCTGGGCATGGATGCTGACATGGTGCTCAAAGTAAAAGCACCCTGGCTGACCTCCCAAAACAAGCCGTAGTCCCTCAGCAAGCTGCACCCAGTACCAAAGCTGCTGAAGCAGGAGAGGCTGCAATACTTGTCCATCAACATGGGCAACTTTCTCCAGGAACAAGCACTTCAGTGGATGGGGATGTCTGCAGTACCAAGGATCCTGTCCACACAAACAAACAGGACAGATATATCTTTGTTCACAGTCCCCAAAATTACTCTCAACCATTCTCTCCCTGACAAGAAACTCTATTCTGGCTTGTTCCCTTCCTCAGGCTTTAGCTGTTCTGTGCCTTTTACTGATTCATCTTCTACTCCTTTTCACTTTATACTTCACCCACAGCCATCTTCAGACTGCTTATCTTCTCAACAACAAATCACTCTCCACTCTCCTAATACTACTGCTCAGCTCAGATCCCACCAGGCCTTGCAATCCCACAGCTTTCCCAGAGGATATGAACACAGGATATTCTCATTTGCGAGAGATCAGCAGCTGGTAAGCCAATTAGTTTTAGGGAGATCCAGGATTACTCACAAATCAAACAGGGTGGCCACCAGCCCTCTTCAGTAATAACACCAATTGCAGTAGGTAAATCATAGAAGCCTAGAATGGTTTGGGTTGGAAGGCACCTTAACGATTGTTTAGTTTCAAACCCCCTGCCATGAGCAGGGACACCTTCCACTAGACCAGGTTGCTCAAAGCCCTGTCCAACCTGCCTTGGACACTGCCAGGGGCAGCCACAAGTTCTCTGGGCTTGGTGCTGGGTTCTGTGTTGCACATCTCAAGCAATATTTCTTCAGAAACGTTTTCATGAGTCTCTGGCATAATTTGTGTCTCACAAGACTGGTGCAGAAAAATTTGCAGTGGACTGGGGCAAAGAGTTTCCCCAGTAGCTTTCCCTGTTCCAGTTTGAACATGCAGAAGTCCACAGTACCCATGTTAAGTGAGAAACTTGCTCCTAGGTATTCTTGAAGCAATGAATTTGAAATGTAGGTTAAAGTTGATGGCCTTTTAGATTTTTTTAAAATCAGTCATGTTGGTGCAAAGTCTACACTGCTGCATGTGATCACTTAACATTAATGGAAAAAGAAGGTGCTTCCACCCCACCAGGTTAAATTTTGACAAATGAACTTTCTCATCTCCAATAATAGAATGCAGATCTTAAGAACAGTGAATTACTGCTGCTCAAAACAAATGACAAGAAACCCGGAAAGTTACTTCATAATGAATTTAATTTCTCTTGCAATGTTCCAAGAACTAGGGCACTACAAAGTGTGAGGTACACATAGTAACAGGACTAACAGGACTCCAGCTGGATCAGGTAAAAATGGGTTACAAAATATTAGGAAAAGCAATAACAAAAAACCCAAATGATCTTATCCAGTCACATATCACCTGGTAATCCAGATTCTAAAACCCTTGAAAATCAGTTCCAGGAAAAGTTCAAGGCTACTCTTTGCAAAAGAAGGACAATCCAGTTCTAGGGGACAGGAAGTGGAGGAACCTCCCATGTCAACCCTTTACTTGATCTTTGCTGCCTGAAAGGTAAATTGCATCCTTGATGTGTGCACAGAAGTGACCTGGGTAATATTGCTCTGTTAGGACTTGTCACTGGGAGGTTTCTTCTTGGCTTCCACATCCTTCTTAAAATCTTCAAGCTTCTTTGCAATGTTAGGAATCTTTAAAGACAAAACAAGCAACAAAACCCACACAAATTAAAAAAAATCCCAAGCTATATGAGCCTCAGCAGGAAAGACAATACCATAAAGACAGCAAGAAATTCTATTTCTAAGTTTAAATTGGTTTCTAAAAGATACTTGCTTCCAGGATCTGCTACCTTGCACAGAGGTTAAAAACAAAGCACCATCAAGCAAACAGCAGCTGAAAGTACCTCACATGAGGCTTCAGGAAATATTTTAGATTGCTAAGACTAAGATTCAGTCAGTGGTGATGGTAACAGCAGGGAGGAAACACGATCACTTTTTGCAGTAAAATTAGTAAGACCAGCCTGGCTTCCTCACTGAAAGGACAAACTGCCAATAATAAGCAGATTTAAACACTGATGCACAGACTTTAATAATAATTTTTAGATTGCACTATACTGGTCACAAACCGAAAGAAAAGAGATGTTCAAGAGCAGCAAATATGTTCAAGAAATTTATGAAGAAATACTTCCCCATGTGCACCTCATGGGAACCAAAATTCCCCATTGGAGATTTTTATTGCATTGCAAACTCGCAACCTTTTGCAGTTTCACACTTGCGTGAAAATTCAGTTTACCGCTTGTGAATTTCAAAACTTCAGCTTTGTCTTGCAAATAAAAGCATTTTGATAAAATAATCTATCAGTAAATTTTGACAATTTTAATAACTAAGAAAACCAAAACCAAGCAGCAGCTTTTAAGGGCAAGGAATAGTTTATCTCATGATTCTATCTAAAACTGAGAATTGACAACACAGGATTTTACAAGCTGATTAAAATGAAAGTAAAGCAAAATTCCCACTGATAGTTGGGGGGGAGGAGGAGGGAGAGGGAAGGCTTTCACTTCATATGTAACCTGACCAACAGATTGCAATTCTCTCATTGGATGGTCTGAGGCTGATAGTACAGGTAATATCATTCGTTTCTCTCTTGCTTTCCCTTTCAAAGTTAAGCTGAAATTAAGAACCCCACCTGTAACACACCTGACATTTAAGCTAAACCAAGAGAGCTCTACTGCTGTCAGCAGAACCCTCCATGCGCTTATAACTAAGCACATCCACATACAGCTGCAGAATTAGGACCTCAGTATGACATGTTTATCCTAGATGTCATCTAAAACAAATCATCTTCAATACCACCAATAAAACTACCATGTTCATCCTGCAAGTCAGTGTTACATTCTCAGGGAACCATTTCCTTCAAATCAAAGGCATACGGCCCCCTCTTGTGGCAATACTTTATTAATGCTGAGAGAAAAGCATCATGCCATGCTTACACTACATATTGATACACCCAAATATGTTTTTATGACTACATTTTCATAACCCTGTAAAACATATATAAACCAGCCTTTTATGAGTACTCTGACTGGAGTGACTGGACAGGAAACACTACAAAAATATGTGCATGAGCAAGTAGCAAAAAAATAAGAATTCTGCCAGCAAGATTACTTCAATACTGAAGGTGAGATGGAAGCAAAACATAAAAACATAAACGTCAGAGATCTGAGCCTCAACAGCTTTGGGGTTTTTGTTTGGTTGTTTTTTTTGACAGTTAATACAGATTGCAAAAGAAAGGAAAATAAATTATGTTAAATTTCATTAACCCCTCTAGCCTGTAAACAGCTAAGTGACATTGCTGTTACAAGGAATTCTGCTGACTCTGCAGAAATTAAAAGCTTGAATTGAAGACTCAGTTCTAAATCTTCAGCTCTAACTCCCACAGTGAAAAATCTCCAGTGATGTGAGAACTGAGGATAGAAAGTTCATTTTCTTTCTTTTCTCATTGTCATTGTGAGGAAAGGAAATAAAGATTGAAGGTCAACACACTGAAGTAGCAGCAGGTGCTGAATTTTAAAAAAAAAAAAAAAAAATACCTGGCAAACTTATTTTCATTATTGGTACAGAAGAGGGAAATTTCAGATGCTCTGAAGGGTTTTTAAGTAACAAACAGGTGGACTGAGCGTATAACACTGGAAGCACACAGGCTATCAGAGTCAGGAAACCGGTATTTTAGTGCCAGTACAACTCACGAACAGATGCTAAACTTTTTCTGTTTTTCCATCTCTACTTACGTAGAGACCTGTTTACCGTATCTGTGCTCTAGGGCCCCAATACCAGTTAAGTCTTTAAGCATTACTTTATCACAGAGACGTCAGAGGTGGGTATTTTGGTTTAATTTACATTCAAGTTCATCTGTAACTAAAGTCAGTACATCTGCAGTCTTTTTAAATAAAATAAACCATATAAATAAAGCCTAATTCAGTTCTGATTGAGAGAAAACAGCCTTATATTTTAGGTTCAGAATAAGTTTAACTTTGAGAATATAAGGATACTCACATCATAGTTCTGAGCCAGATACATCCCAACCACATTGCCAAGAGTAAAACCAAGCTAAAAAAGAAAAAAAGGAGAAAATAACAGTTAACATCCTTCCATCAAAGCATATTGGCTAAGATTTTAAAAATAAATAAATAGGAATACTGCAAGTCATGTAAAGACTGAAGGCCTTCAATTTCCTTCCTACTGAATTTCTCACCTTTCTTCAGAGGGATGCAATTTTACCCATCCTCCTCACCAGGAAAACCTTGCCATCATTTCCAAAACACAGCACCATTGGGTTTTCAATACACATGTCCAAGACTACTTGGATCAGGTCTATGATCATCTTTGTAAAATTCTTTGCATACCCACAAAGGCAGTAACTTCTATAAAAATGGGAGAGACAGCAGCAGGGACCTACATAACACAGAGCTCTTGGTCCATGCCTGGATATACTAAAACAATGCTCTGTGCTGGAAAGGGACATACATTTACAAAGACATAACACAGTAATATACAAAGAAAAAAGGTTCACAGGCTTGAACACCATAAGCTCTGACTGCAAAAAGACCCAATCTCACCTTAAAAGTTTTAATAGTAGAGCTTCTCCATCAACTTAAACTGATGCTACTTCTCTTCTGCAACAACTAACAACTGTGCACTTTCCAGATCCCTTCAACTCCAAGAGATTAGTTTTGAGCCACATCCACTCTGATTAAGGGCCTTCCCTAACGCAGGAAAGCAATGCTGGTTGGAAGCAGGGCACAACCTCCTTTGACAACTGTGCCGACTTGTAGTTGCTGAAGGGTGTCTATAAAAATGTTTATGAAAATACACCCTGGAAGGAGAGCGAGAACAAAACAAGCACAGTTCCTGTCCCAGACCCTGCTTGCCCAATAAGGAAAATCCTCAACTGTAACAACACTTCTGGAGTAGGAGAAATTATTCTCTTCAAAGACAGGTGATGAGATCTTAATTCAGCAGCACCACAAGATCCTAGATTTCATTTTTATTGTTACATTTCACAATAAGTATGTCCTATATTATGAAAGCTATTTTGGAAGGGGACACTCCTAATACTGTGCCTTCATTCACTGGCAGTAGACAAATCACTGTGTAACAGCTGAAGCCAGTTCTGTTTAAGAAAATTGTTATTACTCATGGTCATTGCTTCCAAGTAAGATTATTTTAAGAAAAATAAAACCACTATCCACAATAACAACTTTGCCATCACATCCTGACTGGACATCTTTTCCATGCCCAAAGCAGGATACAGTACAGGTCATCTTTTCAGTGATTCAGCCTCTGCTGAAAACCTAGCTACAGAAAACTAAAACTGGTTGACAATTGTCAAATGACTGCAAGTTACTTCAGTATTTTCTTAAACAAATTTTTGGTCTTATTCTTTGTTTATTATTATTTTTTAAGGAGCTTAACTTTAACAATTTAAGAAAAAGTAGAGTTCTTTTGTGGGTACTGCACTGGTCATTTGCTCTTGTAGTTTCAATTACCAGTTAAAGAAGTACTCTGGGAGATATTAACAAATATGGCACTGACATAAACTAGATGGAGCATCATTCTAGCAGAGAAGAACTACCTGTGTCTGAGAACTCACTTGAAAACACAAGCCAGGTCTTTGTTTATTAGCAGTTTTCTAGGTTTTCACCCTAGAAGACTCCCAAAGAAGGGATAACTATCATATTCTGCTTATTTGGTACAGACAGTACTGAGATCAGTACTCCTTTTAAGCATACTCCTTTACTGAAAGGTCTACCACTGCATTCAAGAGCAATCCATCCAGTTACATTTACTTTATTAGTTGACAAGTCAACCAGAGGGAAAAAAACAAACCAACCAAACAAACAAAAAACCCCAAACCCCTCCACTATTTAGATTTCAATTATGTGAAAAGCAAAAGATACAGACAATTTAAATGTGCATGTTAACAAAGTACCACAGGGCTGATGAGAGTTCAGGGTCTTTCTGTTTCTGCCCAGCATTTCAAGTTGCATTTTAAGCAAATGTTTATTTAATGCTTAACTCTGGATAGCAAAACTCTAAGGTTTCCAAGATTATCCCTTTATCTCCCTGCTACAGCCATAACAAGAGCTCAACACCCAATCAACACCCAAAGGGGAGAGAAACTCAGAATTAGTATATATTTTTCTAACTTTCAGGTGCTAATGAGGAAATCAAAATTAGTAAGATATTTTTATTTAGGAACAATAAATAACAACAACAACAAAATAGCAGCAAGCAGTAGAATTGATAAACACAGAAACTTGGGTTTCTCTCCATTGGAGTGTAGAGAAACTATAAACAGCTACAGGAAGGACTGAGGCTTTCATATGTGTTATTATGAAGGTAAGAAGTAGGCCTTATTTATTCATTTCATAAAAACATACAAGACTCTCCCAACTTACAGTAGGCCATCTGTTCTTGTCCTGTATCAACACTTGGTATGAAGATAGTATGAAACTGATTATTCAGCAACTAAGTTACTCTTCCCCCAACAGAAGATGAGAGAATATCCCTTATTGTTTGTACTTACTGGGATATACCTGAACATAACTAAAACACTAAGGCATCCCTCACACTACCAGAATGAAAACCATGAGGTTATTTCCACGCTTTGCTACAGGACAAACCAGCACCTTTTTGGTCAGGCAAATTATTTCAACATTTGGCAGTAAACCTACCAGCATTGATCTAGTACTTAATGAACAGTGGCCAGGCACCTAACTTGAGACATCCAGAATAGTTTAGGGGAAAGACAGAAATGCATGTTAAAATGAGAAAAGTACAAAAACATTCAGCCTTTTAATTCTGGTGTTCTTAAGGCGGATTTAACGAAAGGCAGTAACGGGACACGATCCTTTGCCTTAACTTCTATATATAAAAATCTACATCTCCAGATATTAATTGTTCAGGATGCCCAGGACGGCAGGAACTGGAAACCTGCTATCATAGGAGGGAGGTATATATGCTAATACAAAGACATTTGAGCAGCAGAAGGGCATCACCGTGAGCAAGCAAAATCTGTTGTATTTCCAGCGCAAATTAAGGGCATGACTCTGAAGAAAACCAAACCAAGACAGAACAAGGCAGGAACTTCATTTCCACAGCAGTTTAAAGGCACCGTTCTACGGGCGCGGGGACAAGCCCAGCGGGTACCGAAAGAGGGGCGAGGCGGCTTCAAGGGCCAAGGCAGGTCTGAAGGAGCCGGAGGAGCTAACCCGCACGCACAAGGATGCTGCGCTGCCAGAGAGTCAACGCCGGGCGCAGCCGCCGCGTTAAAGCGGCCTCAGGGCCAAGGGGGGCGAGTCGGGCCACGGGGCAGGAACGCTGAGGACTCTGGGACTGAGAGGAGAAGCCGCCGACAGCACTCCGGACAGGGGAGCGTAGCGGAGGAGAGGGGAAGCCACCCGCCCTCTCGCTGGGTCTGCCCGGAACCGTCCGCAGGTGCGGGCGGTGACTGCACACAGCCAATTTCCTCCCTCAGCCGAGGAGCGGCCCCCGCCCGCCTTTCTCCGCTCCGCCCCGCCGTGAAATGGCGGCCCCGCGGAGCCTTACCAAGAACTGCAGCATGGCGCCCACCGGCCGCGTCCCTACTCGCTTGGGAAGTCAGGCGGGCGGCGGCGGCTCCTCTTCCGGGTGCCGGCCCGCCCTCGTCGCACCGCCGCTGGGAGGGCTGCGCTGAGCGCCGCCCGCTCACGTCCCTTGGGCGGCCCTGGGGCTGGGGCCCCCCAGAGGGTGGCACTCGATGAGGCGGCTCCCCGCCGGTTTCGGGGATAAGGAACCGCGCGAAGGGGGCGGCTGGCCGCCTTTTAAAGCGCCGCTGTCACAGGGAGGCGTCTGGTGGCGGCCATGGAGCCTGGAGCTGCCGAGGGATTGCCGAGCTGTTAAATGAGAGTCCGAGGTTTTGCACCTCGGGTGATTTCAGGCTGCAGAA
Source organism: Coracopsis vasa (assembly GCA_026283785.1). Classification (NCBI taxonomy): domain Eukaryota; kingdom Metazoa; phylum Chordata; class Aves; order Psittaciformes; family Psittacidae; genus Coracopsis; species Coracopsis vasa. The sequence goes on from JANHGB010062472.1 coordinate 23,672, forward strand.
AAAGATCAGGGGAACTGGGCATCTAGATGCGGGTGAAATACCGTATGATTTGGGTGTCCCCTGCCGCAGTGCTTGGGAAATCCCAGCCTCACATGACAGAACAGGCCAAACGAAAGGCTTTTGTTTGTTTTTCCTCGTTTTGTTTTGTTATCTCTTCCTTACTCAGTACTCACTACATCACGTCTGGGGTACCCATGGCCAGGTTTGGTTCCCCAGTGTAGGTAAGACTTCGACAGACTGCAGCTAGCTCAGCAGAGGGCCCCAGAGCTGATCAGGGCTGGAGACCTCCCTGCTCGGAGGGGCCGAAGGAGTGTGATCTGTGCAGCTATGCGGCTGCACAGCAAGTCTCAGGGCTTACACGGTGGGTGTTGATTCGTGATCAATTACATGATCAGTCATGCTGTTCATAGTTGCACATAATGGGAGCATGAGAGACAGAAGGGATAAGATTAAATGAGAGGACTGGGCTGGATTTAAAGACAGGCGGTTTTGTCACTTACGGGAGGCAGGCAGGCAAGCAATTGGCACAGACTGCCCAGAGAGATTGTGCCATCTCCACCTTTGGAGGTTTGAAAGACCCATCTGGGTTAAACTCTTAAGAAACCAGCTCTAAGCTCAGAGCTGATCCTTCCCTGAGTAGGAGGTTGGACTAGGGGCTTCTCGAGGCCCTCTCCTATGTGAATCATCCTTAGTCACTGTACTTAATTAATTGGGATTTGGGCAGTAAATATCAGTTAGGGAGATTTCGCCTGCTGAAAATCAGCAGGAAATCAGAGACTTTATTGCACAGTATTAAAAATATTTTTCACATACCATTTCATATTTAAAAAAAAAAAAACAAAACCAACCCCCCCCAAAAAAAAACAAAAAAAAACAAAAACCGAAAAAACCAACAAACAACAAAAAAACCCACTCAATGTTTAATATCTACAGGGAACACGTATAATTTCTGCCAGTGTTCAGGAGTTTAAGTATGGCATTTACACAAAATAAGGGAATAAAAAAAGTAGTGGAGTAATCAGCATGTTTAACTATTTAATAATATCTAGTACTTAATAACAAAATACTTTGAAATATTTCATGATGCAAAATAAGACAGAGCTTAAAACGATTTTACAAAGCTCCAACTTTTCTCTAAATCAAATTTATTTTAAAAGCTTTAAACCAAGATTATGTGTATCTACCAGCAAACTTAGCTTGCACTGGATTCTGCTGCTCTTTAGCATCAATCTGAATCAATTTATACAGAAGCTATACATGTTAGAGAAAAAAAAAAAAACTAAACAATTTTTCTTTGTGTTACTTTAGATCAGGGAAAAGTCTTATTTAGTTTCAAACTTTATACTGCTCCTGTCAGGTGGAAATAATCATGCAGCTTATTTTACCCTTTTTCTTCTCATCCTCTACAGTTTAAAAGTGGGGTATTTCAATGTTTAAAAAGTGGCTTCTCTAAATAATTTCCTTCTTTTTCAGGTATCATGTTTGGGAGATGGGAGTGCCTAGGAGGAGATATCACGTGCATATCGGATGGGAAAGCTGAAAGCAAGGAAGTTTGTGCTACTGACAAGTGCTAAGGTGACACCCTTGCAATATCCAGCACTTCCCAGGTTTTGCTTACACTTGGATTTGATTTGGCTCAGCTATCTGCTTGCTCAATTTCCTGAGCTTTTGCATCAAACATTCTTTCTGAAAGAGAGTCTGCATACATTTATTTATTATTCAGATATTTTTTTCCATCTACACAGGCCTTGAGCAACATGTTTGCTGAGGAACACAAAGCAGGACATTATATGGGAGACTGAGTGAAAATAGAAATTTTCTTCTCTTCTTGCCCATGCTGCAGAGGACCAGTTTGATCTCTCACTCAAATTAGATTTGTCTCACAGGCCCCAGACTGCACCACTATTAACTTCTCAATGTTGGGTTTATCATGATTCTTTAATAAACTACCTTTTACCCCACTATATTCTTAAAACTTATTTTAAATGTTTTCATAAGATTTTGCTACCCTAGCAACAATTTTTTTTTGTTTCATTTTCAAATATTGTGCACATCAATTGCTGTCAGTATTTTTCAAGAATACAGATATTCAGCTTATTGTTTGAGCTTATCATCTATTTTTTCATTTTAATCTTTCCACTATTACATGTGATTTAGATGAAAACCAGGTAATGATACTTATTTCATTTTTTAAGATGTATTGTCATAATTCTTGACAGTTATTGAGAATTAAGTGGATATTGCACGATAATAATGAATTGCATTGGTAAAGACAATCCTTGCCAGAGATATCTGTTAAGATCTGATTAATTTGATTGGAGAAATATGAACCTAATCTTACTGCATCTTGTATAAAACAGAAATAACTTTCCTAGAATTTCACAGATGTGTAAAATATTAATTTGTCATATCATTGCTGCTCAAAGGAATTTAGGCATGTTGAAAAGAGCAGTCTGAGGCATACTTTACTGATGTAAGTCAAATGAATGACACTGCTTTCTTCTTAGTACTACCTTTATATTTTGAGTAGAAATGATAAAAGTGTTGCTTACTTCAAAAGTGTACGAACAAGACCAAAGTAGTCATTTTTTTTATTTTTAATTCAAAGATTTTTAATTTTTAATATGTTTCATGTGACTTTGAATAAAACTGAGAAATGTTCAAAGGATTTTCTTCATGACCAGAAGTATGTATATTATCTTGTTTTAAGTAAAGTACCTCTACATTTATTAATATTTCTAACTCAATACAGGAATTTGCTATGGAAAACTGGCTCTCTTCCCCACAAGTATACCTCTTGCAGTTGGACCATTCCCAGACAAAGACTTGGTTAGTCCCCTTTAGAGAGATCAGAAGATCATAGGGAGAAGTAGGTCTTACAGAGAAGAGAGTAAGTCCTAGTGTACTAACTGGAAGGTAACACTGAAGGCTCATCCTACAAGGCTGACACCTGCCCGCTCTTTGAAAATGGTTGTATAACTTTCTCCATGAGTAAGTGGCTGTCATCCTCCAAGCATTCAAGACAGAGAGCCTTTGTGGGCCTTAAAACTTATAGTTTCAGCCCATCATAAATTTTTACAAGTGTCTGCTCTTTAGTAACACTTGGGAAAGCTTGAGAAATCCTGTAAGTAACTAACCTAGCTTGAACTTCATGAGTTGAAATATCAGTGTACTTTCTGGCATTAGACTGTTCCCTAAATCTAAACAAGGCAGTGCAAACTGCTTAAGTAATTAAGTATTACTTATTACCATTTCCTTCTACACATTTGATGTTTTAAAGTGTGCTTTTTAAGCTTAAATTATGTGAGTTATCATAGTAATAAATTACTTTGTAGAGAAAAAAAAACAGCAAAAAAATTATAATCTCCTGCTATTAATCATCACTCTATTCTTCAAAGAATACATTTTCAGGACTTTATAAAGCATATTGCACAGAATCTCAGGATTACTGAGGCTGAAAGGGACCTCTGCGTTCTTGTGGTCCAAACTGTCTGCTCAAGCAGGGTTACCTGGTGCTGTTGCTGCTGTCTGTGTCCAGGCAGCTTTTGAGTATCTCCAAAGAGAGTCTACAGTGTCTCTGGCAAACTGGTGTAGTGCTCAGTCACTCCCACTGTACTAAAGTGATGTTCAGAGAAATCCTTCTGTGTTTCAGTTTGTACCAATTGCCTCTTGTCCTGTTAGTGAGCACCAGTGAAAACAGCTCTTTACACTCGCACTTCCCTAGCTGTGTATGCACATTGAAAAGATCCCCACTGAGCTGCCTTCTTCTCCAGGCTGAACAGTCACAGCTCTCAGCCTTTCCTTATAGGAGAAATGTTCCAGTCCCTTCAACATCTTCATGGCCCGCCCTTCATGGGACTCTTTCCAATATGTTCATGTCTATCTTTTACTGAGGGACACAGGACTCCAGGTGTGGCCTGACCAGTGCTGATGAGAGTGGAAGGATCACCTTCCTTCACCTGCTGGCAATACTTCATCTAATCATTCTAGGATCCCATTAAGCCTTCTTTGTGACAAGGGCACTTTGCTGGCTCATATTTAACTTGGTGCCCACCAGGACCCCTAGGTCCTTTTCTGCCAAGCTGCTTCCCAGCTAGGTTGTCACATTTACTAGCAAATTCCATTTAATCATTGATTTGCCAGTGATATCCCAAACTACTTCCATTTTAGAATGAGATATTTCATACTGAAAGTACTTATTTCTTTCTGCTGACTGTAAAAGGAGCTTGAAGTGACTAGTTCAGATGTTGACATCCACAGCTAGACTTCATAAATCCTAGCCTTGGTGCTTGATCTATATTTGCCATCATGTTAGTCCTTGGCAGGTATTTTTGTTCTCTTATGTATAAAGTTCCATACTCGTTCAATTCAACCCCTGAAAGCAAAAACAGTTTGAAGAAATAGATATTAGCAAAACACACAAACCCAAAAGACTTGGATGCTTTGAAATGGAAAATTGGTTTTCTATCTGACCTGTAATACAGAGACTACATAATTCAAGTGTGCTAGTAGCTCTGAATTGTCAGTGCCTTCTTGCAGAAATTGCTGATCACTGATAAACAGCTGCAATTGCCTTTTAGTACCAGCTGACCTTCTAGACTAATGTTGAAACCTATCTAGACAGTTCATTGTAATTTAAAGGGAGGAGGGCAATGAGGCAGGTACTCTGAATAAAATCTGTACCACTCAAGCAATCCTGTTTCCAGGACATCTCACTGAAGAGGTCTTCATGAATTCCGTACATCTGTCCATATATCTTTCCCTTTTTTCCGCCTGCTCCCTAGATAATAGCATGGTTTCCGGCAGGTAACAGGCCCTATTCTCTGTTATGTTATGATTAAATTGTTTCTGACAATTTTAAATTCCTATTCTTTCAATAAATATCATTCTGAAACGTGATACAAAAGACAGGTATCAATCCTCTGTTCCTCTCTCCAGTAATAGTAAAATTACATATATAAATTGCATTTATTTAATTTCACTTTTTCTGACCACATTCATTTATAAAGACAAACATGAAAAAAAAGGTGTCCAGTGAAATATTGTGAAAAACCCTTACCAAAGTCTATCCAATCATCCAGTCTCAATATTTATTGAGCTAACAATCTAAATTCATTACATTACTCCTGCATGTGACTCTTGCTGTCAAAATGATGTCACTGCATTCAAACCACCCAGTGGCCACAGAAGTGATCACTAGTCACTCCTTTGGAAATGTCCCAATGAGCAACACTCCAAAGCATGTCACTCTTTATTTCTGAAAATTTACACTTTTTTTTTTCTGATCCTATTTC
>JANHGB010062473.1:0-15712 GCA_026283785.1 Coracopsis vasa
CTGAAAGTCAAAACCACAGCACTGCACCAGCTACTAAGAAGGAGAAAAATGACTGCTACTGCTGAACCCAGGACATTATTGCATTAGGACCCAAAATATTCCGGGTGCTTTTCAGACCAGCAGAAGAAATTAGTGTTTCTCCTGCAGATTGCACAGTGTAAAGTAAAAGAGACAAAGGATGAGGGAAACAGGCAGAATATATAACCCAAGGGATCTCTATAGTAAACAGTTTCATCAGAAATACATTTGCCTGTTTTAATTACCATTTTTTAGCTTATTTTCCTAGGGAATTGAGGCACAGCAGACTATTTAGCTTAGTGGTCAGTTATGCAGGGAGTGTGGAGAAATTTTTGGATTTAGTTCTTACCTTGCTAGGCATGAGAGACTCCAGTCAAGTAGTGACCCCTGTGTAGGTTCACCAGGGTCTTAAAAAGATTGAGTTCATGTTGCAGCCTTGGTATAATTTCATTAAAAAATCAATTGACCATGAGACGTATGCCCATTAGAAAGCAGTCTTCAGTAATCCTGTGAACACTAAAACTGATATTCATAAACAAATTCATTTTCCCTCTCTGTTTTTCTCTCCATGGGCCAGTTTGCACATCCTTCTGACCATCCACACCAATAAACCAGCTTTACACCCAGTAACCCCTCCTCTCTTGCATTTAACAGATTTGAGCTAGAACCTTAGTTTCAAAACCACTTTGGATCTGATTAGTTAAGTGTCAAAACTTAGGGCTTGAGCACTGTAGAGAAAAACCCTGTCACAGCAGCTCTCCTATTGCAGTCCTGACTTTACAGCCACAGTGTTGGTGCAGAACAGACATGCACTGGGGCAGTTTATCCTCTCATTTTGCAGAATGAAGGTCCTGCCTTGCCTTAGCATTACAAATAGCTATACTTGTGCAGATCTCCTTATGATAGGTAGATCTTAAAGATGCAGTCTCTGGACACCATTCCAAACATCTTGGGATATGATGGAGTCCACTGTGCTGGACTGTTCTGTGTCCAGCATAGGGACTTACTTGATTACATGTCATTACTGTTTTACAGTGAGTTCATGCTGCAGCCAAAGATGTGACCTCAGCAGAGGCTTAAGCATATTCATGTTTAGCCTATAACAGCAAAGTTGGCTATGCAGTGAGGACTTCTGCAGCAGTTTGTGGATTAGTGCAGGCTGTAAGTCAGCTTGGGACCTGTGGAAAGTACTTGGACAGCTAATACCGATATTCAGCATTTGGTAAAGCTAGCTTGGGTGTTTACAAAGCCTTCCATCATGTCGTTGGCTGCAACATAGACAGATTTCAGAGCTAAAGTCCCTGAGCAGAACAGTACTCATGGAGCCTCCACACAGTAAATGTAAAGCACATTTGAATAGTTCTGTTGTCCTGATGTTGATTAAATAGTCTTAGCAGAAGCAATTCCAGGGTATAACCCTTCTTGCCATGGAGACATTTATTTCCAGATCTCAGCCATTATGATATGAAAATTTGAGGGGATTTTGGCCAGAATAATGCATCACAAACCAAATTAAAGGTGAATAGTGCTATTGATCCTCTCTCAAGCAGCACTTAGCGTGTCTGTGTTCCAGTCCCAATCTGTCTGACCGTTTTCAGATATTAAAATTTTCTTGGCACAGCAGCCATCCATAAACTGCATCTCTCTGTGGAACATAGTTTTAAATTGGCTAATATTTCATTCAAGCCTTCTTAAGGTAATAGTTACCACTTGTATACAAAATGAGGATTCAATATAAAATGCTGAACCCTTCCCTCAAAAAGGAAACAGTCCACCCTGTATAACATCAAAATGCGTAATTAAGAGTCTGCTTCTCCTATTGCTCCAGAATGACTCATTGCTTTCCTCCACCTAGTTCATGTACATGTCTGGGTGACATTCATTGCTATCTGCTTCACCTGCAGCCAGATACTAGTTCCGGTGACAGTCTTTTTCCACCTTACATTCCTATTAAATATACCTCTGGGAAACAAAGGCACATCTTATTTTCTTTATAAAACCTTCTGTCATTCAAGTTTTTAATTCATGCTCCTTAGGACCAGGCTATTATCAGCCATCTTGAAGAGAATGCAGGGAAAATGTCACCTGGAGATGGTGAGAAGGCAATAGAGTTATGGTAAAGTCAAAGACAAAGTTGCAGAAATTTGGAGCAAAACCTACCTTCTTGGCTTCTCTGAGGAAAGTGTATTGCTTTCTCCTGGCACTTCAAGCACTGGAATACATCACAGCGAAGGAAGGGGAGCCCTGAATCCTGGAGTTTATGTCTGAGCACTGCCCTTAATATAACCTTCTTCCTCATACTGCCATAAATGCCTAGCTAGGAGTTCATAGCAGAGCAAGAGCTTGCACTGGTCCACTTTGCAAGTAAGTACAGGAATTGAGATAGAGGTGCTGATGCATGGACTAAAGCAAAGACACACCAGCTGGACCAAAGATTTATTTTGCTCTCAAGGCCAGCTGAGCAATTGCATAGGGAAGATTAGTTAAGGCCCTCCAGATGAGAGGTTTAACTAAAAAGAGGAGTAAGTGAAATGAAAATTTTGTAAGGAACAGATTTATATTGGCTGGCCTGTATTTGGGGAATAGAAACCTTCCCTCTTTCCAGCTGTTTGAAGAAGAATGACGGGAATGTGGAGTAGGTGCCTGGTACGGTGAGTGATCAGGCTGGGATGGTCAGATGTCAGATGCTGTTAGAAGATCACCTTTTCCTAACAACTACATCTAAAAATTGTAGGCATTGATAATTACTTTCTTTACCTCAAAGGACTGCAGTGGGTTAATGCTGGCTGGCTGCCTGTTGCCCACCAAACTGTTCTCTCAATCCCTCTTCTCAGCAGGACAGGGAGACAAAATACAATGAAGAAGAAAAAACTCATGGGTTGAGATACTAACAGGGATATCATTCATCAATTACTATCATGGGCAAAACAGACTTGACTTGGGGAAAATTAATTTAAGTTATTGCCAATTAATAACAGAGTAGGATAGAGAGAAATAAAAAACAAAACTAAAACCACTTTCCCCCACCTTCTTTTCTTTCCAGCCTCAGCTTCAGTCCTGATTCTTCTACCTCCTCCCCTGAGCAGCACAGAAGGATGGAGAATGGAGGCTGTGGTCAGTTCAGAATGCTTTGTATCTGCCACTCCTTCCTTACACTGTTCTACTCCAGCATGGGCTTCCTCCCACTGGATACGGTTCTTCATGACCTTCTCTAATATGGGTCCCTTTCCACAGGGTACAGTCCTTTAGGAATTAAATCTCCAGCATTGTCCTACTCAGTCCACAGGTCCTGCCAGGAGCCTGCTCCAGCATAGGCTATCCATCGGCTGCAGCTTCCTTCAAGGCATCTCCAACTGTTGTGGAGTGAGGTCCTGTAGAGCTGCAGGTGGATATCTGTTCCACTGTGGTCCTCCCCTGGCTGCAGGCAGGTGACCTGCTTCACCATCCTCTTCTCCACAGGCTGCAGGGGTATCTCTGCTCTGGCACTTAGAGAACCTACTCTCCTCCCTTGGTGTCCACATGTCTGTTTCTTTCACAGTTTTCCCACTCTTCTTTCTCACATCTACTGCACAGAGGTTTTTACCCTCTCTTAAATATGTTACCACCAACATCACTGATGGGCTTAGCTTTGTGTAGTGACTGGTCTGTCTCAGAGCTGTGTGACATGGGGCAGCTCCTGGTGTCTTCTCACAGAAACCACCTCTACAACCCACAAACCTTGCCAGTATAAAAGGACAGCACTTCTAGTCCTTCTGAGTTAATTTAAGGGGTCTGTAAAAATTTCTTCAGCTGTACTTGTGACAGGGTGCAAATGCTGTTTTCACCTGCTTGAGAAAAATAGAGGATCAATTCATTCTGCTCTTGCACTTTCTTTCCTCTTGCACTGTCCTTGCAAGAGGGAAGATCAAAGAAGGAAAGCTCCATGTTGCTGCAGGCTGATGGGAAGATGTAGAGGGGGTCTTCAGCCTTAGCTCAGGGAGGTACTTCTGTGATGGGGCCAAAGGACTGGATGACAGGCAGCTTAAAGAGGTCTAGCTTCTGTCTGAAAGCTCTTAAGTGGCTGCATCTGTCAAAGAGGACAAATGAGCAAACACCTTCCACCTTAGGCATATGAGAGAAGATCTCTGAGTGGTCCCGGTCACTGCTGTAATGTGTGCATCCTCCTGAACTACGTGGGTGCAGGACCTCTTGCAGTGTGTTTTAAACACACATACACAGAGATATATATGCATACACACATGCATGCATATATATACACATATATTTGCATCCTGAGACAGAAATATTTCAACCCTCACAAACTAATTCATGTCCCAACAGACCTGTGCTGGCAAGCTGTCAACTTTCCTGTTCCTGAAGGTAACTGGAGTACTACTCAATGAATGGACTGATGGAAAAGGCAGTGAGAAGAGATGACTTGGAGAAAATAGCTGTTTCCTGCCATCAACAGCAATGAGAGTGATACCTGAAAAGTCATCCATTATCCCATAAAAACAGATGGAATCAAACAGTGCACTGATAGCCAGATTTCTTGGGCTCACCTCTGAACACTCAGCGTAACTTGAGAAAAAATTAAAAGCTGAAGTCTCAACAATAAGGCACACTGCTTTGCAGGGTGAGTCACTCTGCAGAAAGCAATTATCAGCTGATTTTAAGTAGGTGTCTGCTGTTTTTTAAATGACCTACTGTATGAAAGGATTTTATACAAGGGTGCAATCTACACATCAAGGAAAGCTTTGATTTATCTTTTGTCTCAAGACAGGAGAAAATACCAAATATATGTATCTTATCAACAGTAGCGAGTGCAGAAAAAATTTCATCTTAGCTATAAGGGCCGGCATACCATGTTTTTAAAGAAATAATACAAAAATCATACCTCACTGTTTGTGCCATGTGAGTTTTGTACTCCTGAAGCTTAGCTTTACTGGATAAAATGAAATAAATTGCTTTGAACTATACTGCTCTCTTGAAGTGAGGTTTTTGAGTGTTAGTTAAAATGTATGGGCTCATGTAACATGTCAACACAGTCACTATGAGATCCAGGAAACAGCACGTTTTGAAAGGCAAATTGGCCTCTTCTCTTAGTTTCAGGTGGACATGTGCCTTCTGTAGTATACAGGTCTTGTTTCAAGCAAAGTCCTGTGTAGTCTAAGCTTTAAATGTACCTATAGAATACTACTGTCAGAAATTTCCACCTTAAGATCCCCTTTGATTTCATATTTAAAAGAAATAAAAAGCACAGGTTTTCAACTGTGTGTTGTAGTTGCAAAGCCCCACACACTACTGAGAAGGACTTAAACACCCCAAACGTGATGTAAGATCTGCAACACATAATCTAATATTGCACACAAGCCAAGTGAATTGGTAAGACTTTTTTTATTCTGCACCTTTTTTATTGTTTTCAGTCTGGCTAAACAATGATGCAGTCACTTAAATAGCACGACAAATGTTTTTTTTGAATGAACTTATTCAAAGATAACATTCTTGCATCAAGAATATGTAACGTTAATGCAGAGGGGAAAAAAAACCCAACCAAAATGCTATTCAGCTGGTCCAGTGACTGCTTTTTAAAAGCATCTACTTCCTCACACAGGTGAGTTGAATGCATTTGATTCAATCATCCATTTCTATTGATTCAAAAGACACATTTGCAAATAGATACAGTCATTTGCAATGCTAGCACTGGCAGATTAGCAGCTAAAGATGGGGGGGAGGGGATGTCTTTTAATTAAGATCTCTGTGAGATTAACAGTCAGAATTTTATTCATAGTAAAAGCTTGTGGATGAACAGCATTCAAGAAGTGGCTAGGATCTCTGGAGCAGCAACAAAAGTTTTAAGAAAATCACTGAGCATGCAAGAATATGGGCAACTGACAGAAAAGCCTTTTTCACTGTGTGCACTATGAAATACTGAATGGGGTTTAGACTTGAGATACTCATATAAGGTGCTCATTGTTTCTCTCCATACCGAGTTCCAGACATCAGTGTCAAGGTTGCCTTGGTAATTTGTTTGCTGAGCTGAGTGCCTCTAAAATCTGCCTGCAACAGATTTCTTTAAAAGCTGCAGGGAAGAAGGAGAAAAAGTGTATATCTAGGTAATCGATTAAAATCTGTTATCTCTGTCAGGGTTATCTTTTAACTGTAATATCTAATTAGAAAGAGCTGTATTTTTTTTTTTCACTCTTTCCATAAACTATGAGTTTAAAAACGTGATTATATCAAAATGTAGTAGCTGTTTGGTACAAAAGGAATGAATTAACTCTATACCAAATCTCTCATTTTTTTAAAATTTCTCTTTTCAAAATACATATTCTGTATATGCATAGCTGAGCCCAAATTGTAAGTTTAAATACTCCTAGTAAAAGGGTCTTTCCAAGGCACCTTCTGTGAATTATTTTATACCTCAGATTCAGTAAAATAAATGGAAAATCTCAAGAAAATCTATTTTTTCTCTATTCTACTTTAAGGAATTCCAACCTGACTGCTGGGGATAGGTGGTGGGAAGATGAAAATACAGATCGCAAAAGAGAAACTGGTAGGTTAAAAAACATCTGCAGAGCTTCAAGACCAACTCACTATCAGAAGATCTGCCTTAATCCCCCAACATATGAAATAAGGCATGGTTTGCAGGTGTTAGCCTGCTTAATGTTATTTCATCTGCAGAAAATATCCAGAGGGATGAAATAAGAACAATCAGTAAGCTCTCAGCTGTCTACAGGTTCTAGTCTCATAGCTACTGCTATGCATTATAAAGCTCAATCTGTCCTCACTTGCTACAGCAAGCACAGGTCTTCCACTGATCTACCTTGCCAGCCCATCTCCTGCTCACTCTGGCCGACTTTTACAGTCTCACCAAGCAAAGCCCTGACAGCATGACTGAACAGTCCAGCATAAATCCCAGTTTTAGCAGAAAACTGCTAGCATTTCTTCTCCTGTGCTCCTCCTGGCAACGGGAATAAAAGGTACACCCATGTTTCATTGGTGTCGGCATAACAACTTTTTGTGATTTGAAGAATTTTGGCTTTAGCAGAAGATAAGGGGGGAATAGTAAGGTTATCTTAAAATTTGCCCTAAAAAGAGAGTCTTTGGTGGTAGGTTATACCAAACTGCTGCATTTCAGCTTGCATTTATATTTGGCTCAAACACCAATGGCGTCACTTTTGTGATGTGTTTCTTTGCTTGTTGTCGTCCAGAACTGACTCTAAAAGACCTTTTTAGACCTTTTTTTTAGTGGCACTCCACTCTTCTCATTCAATCCTGTGGTAGCAGTTGCTGTGGCAGCTGAAGCTACTTCATCCAGTTTGCTTCCTACCGATACAGATAGACTTTCCTTTGGGTAGGGACTTTAACAATATATTCTCTCATTGTCTTTTCCAGGTCTATCTGCTGTTACACGGAGAATACTTTATGCCACCAAAGTGCCAGGAAAGTATAGGCATTTGGATTTTTTCCAACCTGAAAAATATTGGTGTACCTTAATGCTTCTTTGTCCTTTTTCTAACTATGTCAAATTGCCTATGTCAACTTGTCTTTCTAACTATGTCAAATGTCTTCTTGCCGTCTTTATCATGATAAAGCCTGAATTTAGTCAGAGTCCCCACTATAACAGTTTTGGTGTTTTTTTTCTTGCAGAAATACTACTTTTCTGCTGAGATTTCACACTATCAAGGATCAAGATTAAATATTACCAGAAAGACAACATTTCTGGCTGTTGAGAACTCTCTCTTACTGCTCTTGGACACCTATCTGATTTCTGATTTAAAACACAGAGTAGCTGATCACCTCATGCTTTCCTGAAGCTTTCACTGCAAGGGTTGAACTGCCCCAGTCTAGTGTAGCTAATGAAATACTCATGGACAGAAGCCAAAGCAGCTTTCACAGATGCAGATGTGGAAATTACTGTTTGTGTATCACTGCTTTGCATAATGATATATAGCAAAAGCACATGCAGATGTCTCTATAACAATATAGGTAAAGCTCCAGTGTGGTGGTGTGATAGTAAAATTCAATAGGTTGTGAAGAGTTCAATCCCACATACTTACTGTAATAATTCTAAGAAATAAAGCAGGATTGATGGCTATGAGATTATTTTTCATTCTTATATGAGCCTTATCTATATAATTGAGTAGCAGCAATCTATATGAGTCTTGATCCATCTCTCAGAAACTGGTCTTAGTAAACCTAACAATTAATTAAATTTACACCAAAGAATTAAGGGAATCTGTGGAGTAGCCATATGGAAATGGTGACATTTTCTATCATGGAAAGCCTCTTGAAATTTGGAGTCTCTTTTTTATGTCAAGAAGCACTTTCTTAAGATAAAGCCTTAAGGAATTATGTAGAAATTGGTTTCAAATCTATGAAATGCAAGTAATATTGTGGGATTTCTCTCAGGTTTCTTACATGAAATTAAATTCTTACAAAACATGGTTCTAATAAACATCTTAGGAGTCTAAAAAATTAGTAGAATGGATTACAGTTAGCAGGAAATATCACTGATTGAAGAGTCATACTTCTGCTAACCTCTTGAGGTGATGTTAGGGGCTCTCATCCTATTGCTTGACAATATATACATATGCTATATATCAAACGCCAGCAGAAAAGCAGATATGGACTTCCAGAGATGTCATTTGATTGTTTTCAAAACCTATTGTAGCTCAGAGAAAGCAATAGCCTCAAGTTCATTGTCTAATGGGGTGGTGCTGCAAGAGATTAGTGTAGGAGTGAAAGACATTGCTGTCTGTCCCTCAGAGGTTCAATATATTGCGAATGTTAATGTAATAAATTATTCTATGACTTTACCCCAAAAAATGTAATTCTCATTTCACAGGTTAACTTCCAACATTTATTATATTTTGTTTCATACTCATCAGCAGGGTGAAAATGAGAACAAGAACTTTTTTTGACTGGCTAAAATGCAAATCTGTGTCTTTGACTACAAAAAGAGATGCACACAGGCCCTACACCATTTTATTCCATTTAGAATATTTGGGAGATGACTGAAAGAAATGGTCTTCTGCTACTTATCATATGGGTGACAGTGACTCCTGTAATAATAGAAAATAAATTCCAATATTAATATCTTAGTGATGATGTGCTGAGAATTCATTACGAAGCTCTAGTGTGAAAGTAATTTTTTCTAGTCTGTCTGCAAAGGGGACTTTGGGATATCTAGCTCATGCATAATACATTGGGAAGCAACCAAGGTCATATCCATGAAGGAACATGGTCAATAGAGATGCTGTCTTGTGAAATTAAGGATCATTAGATGAACAGCTATCACTGATGACAATGCCATTCAGATCTTTATTGCTACTGACGTCTCTTTAGCAAATCCATTAGCTTCTCCAGCATAAGCTACAGCAGCAGCTAAAATAAATTATTTTAAATACACAAGTGTACTTATTAAATGCTTATGGAAGTGGGCTACTTCAACTCCACTCTCCATGACCATCACCAAACTTTAAACTCCAACTCTCCTGCTGTTTTCCTAGGCTTTCTTCAGGTTTCCATGCTCATAGACCAGGTCCAGAAAGCAAGAGAGGTTTGGGGGCTGTGAGAGGAGCCTGAATCTCATCCCACCCTCTGTCTTTTTGCTTGGCTTTACCTAGCAACAACCTGTGAAATTCAATGCAGGTAACAACTGACAATCAACTTGCTATGATGAGGTCAATGTGATTTGTAGTGCTCATGTCTTTAACATAAAAACCCCCACAAAGGCTGTTTTTTCAAAGCATCACCATCTCTTGTATCTCATAAGAAAAGAAGCAAGTACTTTTACACCTCTCATAATCAAAAAGTATACAGACAAAAGGAATGGAAATCTGTGGAAATCTCCTTGGGCTGTCAGTTGACTCCTCTATCACCCTTGAGTGCTTCTCAGTCCCAAGCTGGAACTACTCTTGGCTTATTCCTGTTATGCAGAACAGCCCAAGACAAAGCGGGACTAATTGAAAACAGAAAACTCACCCAAGCTGAGTCTACAATAAAAGAAAAAAAAAAAGGCAACACATAAAGAAATAGAAACTTCCAGCAAATTCTCCATTACCTTTCTTTCTCTCCTTATTATTTCTTTATGGACTCATTCACAGTCCAGGCAAGCCTCATCTGAAAATTAACTAGATTTTTTTTTCTTCTTTTCCTTATATAATTTTGGAAGGTTGCTTTGGAACTGCTCTGCCTTGATGTCTAAAAGTCTTTTAGCCTCCAGCCTCTGCCTATTCACAGTCAATTCATATCCATCTGTTCCTGAGACTTTCAGTGTCAAATGTTCAGGTTTGTAGTACTTTCAGTTTGTAGTACTTTCTTCCAGTTTCAGCAATACAGATTGTCTAATATCAGTCTCTGCTGACTTCAGACAGCTTATTAAAGCAATGTTTGCCTTTGGAATAAGCACCTCTTAGCCAACTGAGAGTAACCTTCCCCCACCCTTGACTTGGAAGCGCAACACGAGGGCATTTTAACCCAATGCTGGCAGTCAGCTGGGGTTTAAAAGAAGCAGTGCTTTCACTGCATCTCTCCCCAATGCCCCTGCTTCCCTCTACTAGAAGATGAGTTCATTTTCCTGAAAGCATGGTTAGACTACTTATTGGCCAAGCTTGTATATCGGTTCAAAAATCTTTGCGCTACTTTTGTCAACGTAATGAGTGTCACTTCAGTTTGCTTGTGATGACTTCTGTTTTCCTGTACTCATTCTGCCTGTCCTGTCTCCAAAGGACATTGGCTGTGTACCCCTGCTCTGTACTGTGGCATATGTTATCAAAGGTAAACCAAGAACATTTGTATTTTCCACGTATCTATACTGCATTATTGTCACATTTCTCTTCTTGTTCTCACTATCTGATAACTGAATCTTGTTTTCATGTAATAAGATAATCCTAACTTTTCTCCAGCATGGTAAATTCTTGCTGCATCAATATACTACCTGATTCCAGCTTGCTTTCACTCTGTACAGACTTACCTGCAACCTGTTTGTGGATCCTGATCCTTCAGTGATTCAGATCAAATATTTCTCATAGCTTGCTTCATCATAGTAATCAGAGGGTGTTTGGAGTACGAAGAGACGGGATTTGGAATATATCAGAAGCATAAACCCAGACCAAGGAACTTGGAAGTACTCCCAGGAAAGTAATATAGTCATAGCCTGAGCTGATCTAGCTTTTTTCACTCCTTCCAAGGCCTCTGTTTCTTCCTAATACTTCTCTTGGGAAGGAGGGCAGATTACTGATGCAAGGAAGCCTGCAGCTTGCTTGGCATGCACATTCTTGACAGTTTATAGTAGCTTTGATCTGAATAAATCCTAAGTCACTTCAGTATTCAAGTCCCTGATTTCTCAGGTAATTTTAATTTCTTAATCAGTATTCCTAGTTTACCAAAGCTTGGCCTCTTTAGAAGAGCTATTGCCATCTAATTCAAGACTATCCTCCGTGACTTTCTATGACTTTCCTGTGACTCTTGAAAATCACATATAAAATCACCCTGCCTTAGCTCTTCCAGTGATTGGTGAATACATGCATCAGATATTGGACTCAGGAATGTGTTTCTTCCTCCAGCTTTGAGTAGTACTTGGCCCCATGTACACATCTGTCTAGGGAACAGAGGTCTTTTGTGCCACTGTTAGTTCCAGTGCAGGTGTTGGTTCATAAATACAGAGGCTTCTCTTTGCTCCCCTGCAGAAAGCCAGTGCGGGTCTGCAGAAGTGTTGCTATTCGGAGTGAATGTTTTGAGTGGATTCTAGATGATGCTGCAGCAGCCCCAGCTGACTGTGTCTATGACTAATATGAGCTGCTTTTACTAACCAAGGATAGCTTGTCTGGCAATCATTTATCCCTGTGGATATAAAGACCAAGCTAATCCTAACAAGAACGATCTTTATTCAGAGCTCAACCAAAATAAAGAAATAATCTCAGAAGTCTGCTGTGAAAAAGGGGTGGGCTTCTATTTAAAAAGAAAAGCCAACCCAAACCAAACTATTTTCTGAGTGCAACAAATACCTTGTTTAACTCAGCTGTACCTGTGATCTCCTGATCTACTCTTCTGTCAATTTACTTCTTTTTTTAAAGAATAGTAGCTTTCTTATACTTCACATTATTACTATGCTTGCACTGGACCGCAGTTAACTAGCTTATTCCCCACTATTGGTCCAGTTCCTTCGTGGGAACACTCTTGTCCTTGTTGCCTTACGACTGAAGCAGACTGCAAGATTCACCCATTCAGGAGTTAGGCCTGTCTGAGGAGGTGTCCCAAGACAGGTCTCACTCCAGGAGTCCTGGGTGGCAAGATTCACATGTATCTCTTCCTCCGCAAGCCTTTGGTATATTTACTGTTTGGAAGGGAGGGGAGTAGATGCTTCTTAGCATGGAATAGGAGTCTCCTGCCTTCATCACTGAGATGTTTCTTACGAATGAAGTTATTTAGCCAAGGGACCTCTACTGTAAACCGGCTAGCTTGAGCATTTTGCTCAAAGAAAGGAGTCTGTTCTCTACAGAGAAAACAGGGGAAGGGTAGATAAATTAAGTAAAGGGCTTTATATGGACAGTCTGTGGACAAGGCAGAGACAAAAATGGTGTTTGAGGAATGTGCATTGTATTGCACTTACATGCAGATGCATTTCACATGCCCCTTCCTTCCCCGGAGGCTGTTGTTACTTAAGCAATCACTCAAATCTGCCTAAGGCTAGGTGTGGACCAGTGGACTACCTGGCCTACCTTCAATCACATTAGTTACTAGCAGCTTGTGAAATGTGCAGCAGGCCTTGGTGATGATGTTGCTCTTCACTCTGCCAGTGAACTGATCTCACAGACAGTGATGTGAGCTACCCAGACACACAGCTGATGAACTCTTGGCACAGATCCATGGATCAGACACCATCTGTTACTGCATAGGGAATAAATGCTGCCACTGAGCTTAGAGCATTATCACACCCTCCACACCAGTCTTGTGTACAAGAATAGGGTGATATTTTGACTCCAGATTTCTGAAATAAATTTCCCACTACTTTTAGGAAGGCTTTGGCCCTTCACATTTGTAATAGTTGTGGCCTTCCACTCCCCATCCTTCTCCCTGATATCAGGGTCATTTTCTCCTACAAACATCCTAACAGACCTGAGCAGGATGCTCTTCCTAAATGATATCCAGAGTGTGGTGGAACACATTCAGACAGACACGGTACATCGTGTTATGCATCTCATAGCAATGGGACAAAGATGTTTCACCAAAGATAAACCACTAGGCACATGCTAGAAAGATTTGAGCCCGGCTAGCCTCTTGAGAAGCTTATTCACCCAATACTGGACCAGGTAAAGGCCCAGAAATGAACATATTGCTGCTTCACAGTCAATGCTAGTTCTTGCAGTAGTCCTACTCCTCCAGAGCCTCATAGCTTACTTCACAACATCATGTATCTGGAGCACAGCTTAGTTCAGTGTGGAGTTGCTGATTCTGTTTGTTCGATACCAGCACGATGTGGTAGGCTTTCACCAATCATCCATACCCCTGCTGCATTTGTACTACCCTGCAAAACAGATTTGTCTAAGGACTGTAGAAACTGAGATAAGGTAGGCACTTATCCAAACTCTTGCTTCTTCTGCTTGCTTACAGTTCTGAAATTTTCGATTTCACTCTTGCCAACTTTATGTCAACCAAATTGCAACATCCTGCCCCAGCAGAAGGGCAGCAGAAGGCTGTGATCCTCAAATATATGAAAGATGCTTGAGAACTGGGATGCATGGTGTTAGCAGCTAGTTTCTTCCTAGTTCTCAAATTCTCACTAATTTGTTATGCTCAAGGTCTTTTTATAGGCAAAATGAACATATCATACATGCAAAGCCAAGAATTTATTGTTCTTCTAATTAGTCTTAGCAGTCTAGACAAAGAACTACCAGTCTGGTTATGATCATACTAACACTAATGTTTCAAATTACATAGCATTAAATAATAATACACATATTTCTAATATCTATTCCTCTCTGATTCCCACCCTCCCACTGCCTCCAAGGGCCCTGATGTTGCACGCTTCTAAGGGTCTGCAAGAAAGTCCTTCTGCAGTTGGAGTGCAACACTGATCATTTCTTCCTTCTCAACCTTGGACCCATTTGAGGCCATTTTTGCATGTTTGCCAACAACCTTTAACCCATTCTCTTTCTTTATTGGTCTGCAAGTCCATGTTACATCTGAATTTGCTATCTATACAACAGTTTAAAGACATCAGGTAGAAGTTACTTCTAAAACCATTTTACCCAGCTGTCCAGGTTGCACTCTTCTGATAACTAGTACTTGACCACTGATGAGATACTCACAGCCCTAGGACCACATTCTTTGCTTATGCCCAAGGCCTCTGCTATCATCCCATGCCTGTAATTCTCCAAGTCGTATTTCATTCTATGATCAAATATTCTTCATGGAAGAATTACTGCTATTACTACTACTAGATGGTATTATAAATACATATATAGCATTAAGTGCTATGCTAGAGAGCTGTACCATGCTAAGCAAAAGCCAAAACAAATTAGGTTATTTAAATAATAGCTATTATTACCTAAAATAAATATCCTGGGAGGCCAAACAAATTCCAGGCAAAGCCTGAGAAGTCATGGGGCCCATGATGTTAGTTAACAGGAAGACTGTGCCCTGTTCCAGGTAATGGAATGCTGCATTTACTGGGTTAATATGCTGTGATAGACTTTCCCAGGGTATCTCCAGAACAGTGAACTGTAGAGGATGGTCCTATAATGCAGATGAGAAATGAGTGCTTAACTGTGGGAGAGCTGCCTAACAAAATCCGTGTAGGCTTTTAGTTCAAAGAACTAGGCATTAATACACAGCTTAAGTTATGGCTCAGTTCACAGCTCAGTCACAGCTTCTTGTGAATTTTCTAAAATAGTGCTGTATATGGGCATTGTCTCAGTCTCTCACTGATAAATGAAAAGAGTGGGGCTTAGTGGTTGTCTCAATTACTAACAGTGAGAAACTAAGGGAGCAGGCAGAAGGGTATGAATTCTTATTGTGTTAAATACATTTATGTGAAATTGTTGAATCTCACAGCCTACATAGGAAGGATATATTTCTTCCGTCACCTGACAATTCTATTTTAAAATGTTATTTCTTTTTCTTATTCCGCTGCTGAACTGATCTGTTATTATTGTCAACTGCCTCCAAACGACATAAAACTAAATGGTGTTTTGATGAGGATGTTTACACATCGTTTGGACACGGATTCTTACTGATGAAGTATTTTTCCCATCTACATCCTCATTCACCATACAAAAGACAGGGACAACACAGGAACAAGAAGCTCCATCACCCACTGAGGCTTGGCAGTCATGTTCCCTGCCATCTGATGGAAGGGACAGGGTTGGGTGCCAAGCTCAGGGCTGGCTGAGCACATATTCTAATGGTGACAGGGATGTCGTCACTCATGCTGCAGATGAGTAAATTATGTCCTGGGAACATCGTCTGTGTTTCCTTAATGCAGAAAGATGTTTCTAATTTATATTGAGCATTCACCAAATTATCAGCCTGTATTTATTTATTCATTCAGCATATCATTATTATTCAAAATATCATCCTGTATCCCTAGAGAGAGTCTTCAGTACGAAGGTTAAATGAATGCCTGGAACTATAGACTGTTATAATTGTTATCTAGAGTAAGTGGGGAGAAATCAAGACAAATAACTGATAAATATGGACAGCTCTA
>JANHGB010062473.1:24073-41246 GCA_026283785.1 Coracopsis vasa
GAGAGACCCTAGACTGACTTCTTTTTTTTTTTTTTTTTTTTTTAAGTTGAATTTCAGGAAATAATGGAGTTGTCAGACTTTTACATTAACAGCTTCACTGGCAGGAAAATACACACTCCATTTGCAGACAGGAAAACCCGCAAGCAGACCAGTCATCTTAATGCTCTCTCAGTGATGCCAGTCGTGGTGTCTCCTAGGCTCCCACGTGCTCTATTAGGGCCTGCAGAATTATGGAGTCTTGTCCCTCTATGTTATCTGTTACAAATGCCTAAAGAAACTCAGCTATTGCCAGAGTATATCATTAGCAGCAGAGCTGGCTGTGTCAGGAAACTTTGCTACCCTAGCTGCCAGTCTCCCCCGTCCTACACTCAGTCTTCAGTGAGGTGTGAGCCAGGTATACCCAGGGAGCTGAAAACAATGGCTACACTCTAGGGTTCTAAGGTGGGAGTCCTGTGGGAGGTATAATCCTACTGCAAGAATGTTACTGGCTTTCTGATGCATGGCCCAACTTCATCTCAAACTTTTGTTTATGTTCACAGCTGTCTTGGATCTGGAAGACAATGTTGTCCTACCAACGGGTATGGTTGAACCCCAAAATCACTTCTCACAAGAAGATAGACTAAAGTAAATCAAAGCATAATCAAAGTAATAGTTTACCTACCAGATGACACATCTATAGTTCATGCCAGTCCCTCTGTCTTTCAGTCCTCCAGACAGGGAAGTTTATAGCTTTTGGTGCAAGAGAATCAATTCAGGTGCATCACCAAACTAGAAAAGTTTGTGGGTTTTTTGTTTACCTATGAAGTGAAGGCAATACCATGAAATATGGCAAAGCATCAAAAGCGGAAGAATTCAATTGTGATAATTTCCCATAAGAACATCATCATCATCAGACTAATTTCTTCACCACCTATCTTCTCAACCTTCCAGCAGTCCATCCAGAAGCCTCCTTGGTATACATACCCTTAAGTATACAAAGTCTTAGGACTCATTCTCTTTTACAGGTAACTTCAGGTATTTTGGTCTTCATTTCCAGGTTAGAATGAAAATCAAGATCTGAGCACCTCAGTGCCACACAATCTTTTTTGGCTTAATTCTGATATTGATAATTTGAGGGTGATTAATAATTTTTGAGGGGTTCTTAGGAAACAACGTAGATAGCAGCAGCCTGTATCACCATCAGATCCCTTTATAGTCAATAAAGCGAAATAGGCACTTTTGGTTTATGATTTATCTGACCTTTTCCAGCTGTCCACTTAGGAGGACATGGCTTGTGTCCTGTGTTTGTTTCTCTCTGCTGAGAAGGCACAAAATCTAGGTGCCTGTCACAGATTTTAATGCACCTATTGTAGGCATTGTTTGTATTTTCTACTGGCAACCTCAATGTACTCAAATTGCTTTTCTTTCACCTATCTCTTGCTGTACTTTTCCTTCATGCTGTCCCTTTCAGCTAGGGTCCAAACAATCACACTACTGTAAATGCTGCCCACCACCACCAGCATTAGTGTGGTCCATTCTTCTAATATATATAGCTGATGCCTACTCCATCCATCAGAAAGACACACCTTAACCAACCCACGACATTTAAAAAGCTGCTGCTTCCTAGCCTGATCCCTGTCTTTCCACCCAAATTTTTGACTGTGACTGAGATACAGAGAAATGAAACACCAGAACATTGTGAGTCTGATTAGCCTAATAAATACGATTTCCTTTAGCCAAAATATCCCTGAGAAGGGTAAATGATTTTAAGATAACAAGTGCCACATGTATATCAGTAGATATAGTGGAAATTGGTAGTGGGAAAGGCTTGGTCAGCATCCTTTTCAGCACAGAATGAGGCATGCCTCATTTGAAAAACGGTTAATGTAGCTGAATCAGTTTTGATTCATTCTTCTCATTTCCTCCCTTTTTTCTTGTCAGTTTACCCAAGACTGAACACATACATTTCTGTCTTTCCATATCTTAGAGTGACTGCTTTCTACTGCTGTCCCCCACCTGATGTATTTCAGTGTGAAAAGGCAATACAATCTCTCCTTGACATGGAAATTGTTCTCATAGCTATTTTTATTGATTAACCGAATAGAAAAGAACATGAAGCCCACATATGCCCATTGCCTAGCAATCTGATATTATTTCAGTAACAGAAAACAGTAGCTATCTTAGATATAATTTTGTCAATTACATTCTCTCCCTTTAAGTTACACCAGAAGAATACTCTTCATATAAAACCTAATGTAGGTCTAGAAAGAGTTTTTTCCTCTCCATGAGGCATTTTGCACTACTGTGAAGGGCAATGTGTAACATGTGACTGTCGTGCCCTAGTATTAAAAGGAATGTTTCCTTTGTACAATGGAAGTAACTTGTGCATAACTTTTGACACACGAGTAACCTCTCAGGGATCCTACAGGGAGCTTTCATGCCTCATATTGGAATAAACAGGTATTCCAAGTCACTACTCCCAGAAGTGCTTTCACATTTCTGCGTTCAAAAATCAGTGGCACAAGTGCCAAAGCTCTCCAGTAAAAAGAATGGCAATTTCTCCCACCACCTGCAGGCTAAAGAGTCAGACTACGTCTTCTTCAGGCTGTCAGGCCCTGTCTATGGTCCAGTTGGTTTTGGGATGACTATGACACACCCAGAAGGTGTGAGCATAATCCCCATCTTCTTGGGCTCAGAACAGGGATGTTCCACCTCCTGGGCATATGCCTCAGACCACCATAAAAAAGGCAGCTGCTAAACTGACCCTGAGACAAGTGCCTCATCCATATAGCAAGGTGTTTTGAAGCATGTGATTCACACTGACCACAGTATGTACATCAGGACAAGACAATACGCCAGCTGGACCAGCAGGGAGTTACTGACTGATGTGAGGCTCCTCAATGGCATGTAAGAGCAGGGGACATCATGGACAGTCTGCTCAGGTTCAGACAGAGAATGTTAAAATTGTAATTTTTAAGCAGAATTTAGCTCAGCTGTACACCACTTTTAAAGCTTGTAAGTAATTTCCGGTGTACCATGGCTTTTATGTTGCACTCCATTTCCCTTATATCCTGCCCACCAGCTAAAACATTTATTGCATAGTAACTTGTCCTTTTACTTGAAAAATGAAACTGTAGTTCCACTCTCTGGTTAGGCTTTGATCCAGTGCTCAGGCACCCTTACTTTCAAGAAACTGTGTCTCATTTCCAGTGTAAATTTGTTTGTCTTTCACTCCCAACACTGATTCTCACTAAGTCTTTTTTCTGCTGTACAAAAGACCCTTTTGGTATTTTTCTCTCCATTATATATCTTATATATCTTATATATCTTAATATATCATAATTATATATCATAATCTTATATATCATAATCAAACTACCTCTCAATTTTCTTTTTGATAAGCTAAACAGATTGAGCACTTTAAGTCTGTTATATCCCCAGAGAAAGTGTATTTTCTGAAGCACCTTTGTCACTCCCATGTGGCACTCTCACATCTAAGCAGGACAGTCCATGCACAAAACTGAGAAAGCAGTATCTTCAGAATACTTTGGGCAGTCATTTGCTTTTGTTTCTCTGTCTTCTCTTAAAACAAGTAGGAAAATAAGCAGATATTATAAACTAAAAAGTATTTCAAAGTCTGTGTTTTCTGGCAGGCAGAAGGGAAATTGCTCCTTCGGATTTGGGTATTTTTTAAATTGTCTTACACTTTTAACAGTCATTTCTACTTGAATGCAATAAAAATAAACTATTTCAAATTCTGATCTGCATCCATGCTGTATTCATTTGTAACACACTGCTGATGCAATGGTAGAAAATGAGGATTTCCATTTAATCCACCCTGTTCATTTTAGCATACATTGCAAGAATTTGACAGCTGTCTCCTGAAACCAGAATCCTTAAAATAGAGCCAAGATTAGGTCACTTAAGAGCTTCTACCATTTCAGGACCTTTTCCAGGTTTCTCTTTCTATTGGCATATGTGTGTTTCATATTTGGATTTTTGTTTTGGTTTGGGTTTTTATCCTTTAATACATTAGTCAGCACATTTGGGGGGATTAAGGTTCTTCTTACTTTATGCCTACTCTTATAGCATCTGTTTTGGGTTGATCTCAAATTCCTCTATTCAATATCTTCCAGTTCTTTATCTCACAGCATAATGAATTGTGGTTTACCCTTTTCCCTAGATAATACAAACTGATCGCTACTGATAGTAAATGATAGTGATACTTTCTGTAAAGCTCCATTGCCAATCCCAGTTAAAAGAGATGATAATTTAAACTGAGTAAAATTTAACACAAATATGAATTTGCAGGCAGTTTCATTTCTATTTCCACTTCAAACTTTCTGTCACACCATAAGTTTTGGTAATATGTAGTCAAAGTTCAAAGAAAAGCCTAATCTGCTGAGACACTGAGACAGAGAGACAGTGAAAAAATGTAACACCCATCAGGAGTCAAGGAGGTGAAACAAAATGTTTCTCGTTAAAGTATGTCTGAATGCGAAAGAAATCCTGGAGTATAACTCTACCACATGATAAGCCTGAGCTGTAGGTCGGGTTTGTATGCCCTGCCCACATGGTTAAATACTCAAATCTGACCTAGAATTCCCTCTAGCCCAGTTTTCTGGTCATCAGTTCTCAGAAACTGAAAATATTGCCAATTCAGTAAAAAGAAACCATATTCTCTCATTCTTGTTCTGTAAGGGTAACAACAGTTGGTCTGTTTCACCATTTTTTCCATAAGTGACAATAAAAACTTCTTTTATCGTTTTTCAGCTCATTCAGCACAAAGTTCCCCACTGGGGAGCAGAATAATAAAATCCTATCTTGGGTCAGGGTCTCACTTGGAAATGACTGAGCAAAATTCCATGGATGTGGCTTAACATTAGAAAGCTGTAGATGACCATCCTGAAAGTAAAGAATTTTAAAATACTAATAACATTGTCCATAGAAAGATGTCATCCATTATCCAGTTTGAAGCTTCATTCTGTAAAGGCATACGTTTATGTACATTACACGAAAAGAAAGTGCTCCTGTCTGGTTTATGAAACTGGTTGGGGTTTCAATGATTTTTTTATTTTACAGCTGGGATAGCCACCTGAATTCCCTCTATATGTTGCATGAGAGTCAGAAGGATGTCTCTGGGGATTGACCACAGACAGTGAAAAGTATTGTGTCAGTGGTATATTACTGCAGAGCTTTTAAATGAGCAATATTTTCTGGATAAAATAGATATAATCATTCTGTCCCCTTTCCTGTAGTCTAGATGTAAAAGGACCTCTTAATTAAGCTAAGTAAATCCCTAGGCCATGAGAGTGCTCTCAGTACAGCTCCTTGTGAAACTGCCAGGGTTAACATGGTCGCTATTTGGCATAATGCTGTGGAAAAGCCAAAACAGTGGAAAAACCTCTCAGGACAGTATCTCATGTGAATTAGACTGGGATTATTTCAAGAAAAACTCCCCTGTAATGTTCAAGCAGGGTTGTTTTGTACTTACACCTTCTTCTTGTGCTTTCACATTAGTGCCTTTTCTATTACTGCTTTGCTTTGATTTCTATCACATCTTTTGTTGTATGATGATTGCTCTTTCAAGAATTCTGATCTGCATGAAGGTCTGAAGCTACCAGAGCACTTACGAAAGCCCACATATTACTACGCAAACAACAGTCTACATCAAAATATACCTAAACTCCAGGTAGAAGTTTGCTGCTACTTTGCTCTGAACTTAGGCAAACAACTTTACCTTCTCCTCCCCACTTCCATGCCTGCTGCTTAGAGTCCTTGGCTTCCTGGATTATATTACTCCATGCAGCTTCTGTAAATGAGATGAAGTTTGTAGAAAAAGGAACTGCATGAGATCCACAATTACATTACTTTAACAGCACAGCTTGATGTATTCAGCAAATAAAATATAGTCTTCACTGGTGGTAGAAGACAAAACTTAGCTTCCACCAGAATACCCTAATTTGCCCTCATGTTCTTTCATCTCGGCCTTCCTAGTGATCAGCAGACTAGCTGCCAAGGATCCATGCTGTGCTGCAAGGAAGCATACAGAGTTCAAAGCCCTTCAGCCTTAATGCAAAGACTTCATTAAGAAACATGAAATGCAGTATCTGATATTGTAAAGTTATGGGCAATGAAAAAAGTGAATGCAATAGCTATGAAAAGCCCCACAGACAAAAAAAACCACTTGTCCTTCCAACTGTCCAAATCTAAGTCCTACTCTGATGCCACCAAAATTTTGGTAAAAAAGGTGTACTGGGCTGGTACTTGTTTCTTGGGTACAAAAGGCATAAGGACCAGGATGGATATTTTTCTTAAGGCCAGATTTTGTTGCATTTGTACGGACAGGGTTGCATCATAGTCTCTATTTAGTCATACAAATTCCTCTGGGAAAACTTCAGGAGTGAAAGGTAACCAATGGAAGAGAAGTAGAGCTTATCAGCAAGGTCTGATTAAACCCACAAACAAGCAAATAGGGAAGAATTGACTTGTGACACTTGTATGAGATATTGTAGTTGATTTTCATTTTGCCTCTTGTCTTTTGCCTGCTGGAAACTTCAGTAGCACATTTAAGGTGCTACAATCTGTTTCATTTCAGTATCGTGCTTAATCTCTTGGCAAAGTGTTTATGCCAATTTAATGAAGCATAGAAAAGACAGGCAATGATAAATATGAACCTATGTCAAGTGGGTCTTGGATGTGTAAATTTCCCCCAAAATGCTCATCGTTAATAACTGTCCTTAGTTATCCCTCTGGTAATAGTACCCTTGAGTCTGATGAGCTATTGTAGCAAACGAGAATTTAGCTTCATTTCATCTTCCTGGAAACAGTCCTTTTGAATTTAACTCACTGAAGAATTACTCCAAAGATTTTTATCATCCCCCAAATGTACACATTTGCTGAATGGCTTCATGTAACTTTTACTTAACTTGGCAAAATTAGAAAATGTGTCCCCAGGACTACACAGTGGCCTACACCTGTTTCCTTGGAAATTTATTTTTTTTAAGCTTGGAGATATTTTTCATTAAAAAAAAAACAACAAAAAACAAACCAACAACAAAAAAAACACCCCAAAATCAGAAATGTAAGATGATGGATGGACTGTTGTCGATTAATTTGTTTGCTGTTTTGGTTTCTTCTTTTCCTTTTTTGAGCATATCTATGCATCCATCAATCTCATTAAACTAACAGAATTAACACGTATCTACAGAAACGGCACAGCACAAGTTAAGGGAAGGCTTTACATCATTTCTCCAGATATCAAAACATTTAATTCAGCTGCAATGAAACATTGTTAAACATCAGGTCATTTGAATGTTGAAGCAAAATATTCCCTTTAGAAATTTCACAGCTATTAGCCTTGAGTTACCAGTGATGAATGTTTCTGGAGCTATAAAATTTCTTCAGACCCAAGAGCACATTTTACTGTAGTTTATTGTGGTATTTCTGTCTCCTTGAAGAGGAGCCATCATTACTGATTAGCTGTGCTAATGCAGTGCAGTGCGATAACTACGTGTACCAGTGTCCACTTTGCTAAAATTAGAATTTGAAAAATGCTGGATCCTGAATGGAAATAAAACTTGTGAGACTAGGCCAGAGAAAACAGGCTTTCAAAAGCAAATATGAGCTGCCTGCCTCTATTAAGCTTTAGCATTCAACTTGTTCATGATATGGATGAACATACTTGGTGCATGGATATGTTTCTTTTGATCACAGACTGCTAATTATTTTTGTCTACCTAGGATTACATTAAACCTTCTAGCTGGGTTCACACAATAGATTAATTCCTTCACACATTGTCACAGACATTATAAACTGGCTGGAGAAATGTCCTTTTTGTCTCAGAAATATGTTCTGGTTTGGGCACAATATTACAGTATTTCCATGAGGTTTATGTTCTGATGTCTCACAGCTCTGCTCCAGCATGCTTGATCTGTCCCAGCTTCCATGTCCTCTACGTCTCCCTATTCTCACTCCTGGCTATTTAGACCACTTCCAGCCCCAGACATTTTCTCCTCTGCAGATTTTAGTAGATTGTTTCCCCACCTATTGGAAAAACAAAAAATCACATTTACTTCCCCTCCTCACAAACCTGTCAGCTACACTCTTCCTTTGCAGAGCTTATCTTCTGGTAGCTCTTTATCCCCATGTTGTTCAAGTGAACATGCTGGGTGACAAGGTGACTACTGTTCCATACCTTACCTGGCTTCTTCTAATTCCTAACAACTTTACCCATGTTTCATCTACAATCTCTGCTGCAAGCACTCATTAATGGGATATCCACGTGTCTTCCTTAGCACTCTAAATCATAATTAAAAACATAATAGGAAAGGAAGTTTTCCAACTGTAATTGATTTCCATTACAATACTTACATGACCAAACCACAGGATGTGGCTCAAGCTTACTTGAAAATTATGACAAAGGTAGAATAGTGGGCATGAGCACATATCAACAAGTGCCATTACTAAGAACATCTGACACCTCTGTTTCAGGAACTAACACTTCTTACAGGGAGATAAGGCCTTCCATGTGTAATAGCAGTAATTTTCATATCCATGTATACATACCTCAGATGTACACAGATAACAGAGAGGTAGCAGATACTTTTTCCTTTCTTTATGTGGAAAGGTAAATCTAGGCTGGTTCTCTGATTTATTATTATCTTTCTGTTGTTGCTTTATTACAGCATTGTGGCTGTAATATGACATTACTCAGAGAATACGACATGATGCAGAGAATAAATGAACATGAAGAAACCTTTTCAGCTCTCATCTGGCAAACAGAAGGAGCCTGGAAAAACTCAATACATTATTTAATAGCAAGTGGTGGAATCACAGAGCTAGCAGATGTAAAAGATTCATTGTATAAGATACTCAGCTCCTCAATTGAGTATATGGCACGCTCTTGAAACCCATTAAAAACATTAGTATGCAAAAATGGTGATAAAAATCTAAACAAAACTGTGCTTAAAATAAACTTGATTTGGGATTACACCTTTCCATGCAGATTTGATTTGCTTATTTGTTTTAGTAGCACTTAAATACTTTTAGCACATTTAAATTAGATTTATTAAGATATTTAATTCATATAAAATCAATAATTTATAACTGAGAACACATTTCTTCCAGAATAGTAAAACAGAAAAAAAACCCAAACCCAACCATATAACAAAATATAGTCTGTTAAAGTGAAAAATTTCTAAAGTGAGATTATTTAATTATAACGTTTAGGATACATTCGTTAACTCACAGGGGAACTGCTTTCACAAACAGGCTTTAAATTTGCTTATGGAGACATGCATAGCCAAAAGTATGTGTGGTCAAATTTGCACGTACAGATTGTTTAGTTAGTCCTCTGATTAACCAGCTTCTACAGACAAAAGCAAGCAGCTTTCTCTAATTCACTAGCTGTATGATTGCTCCCTTGAAAATTTGGCCAAGTAGCCATCAAATCATATTTGTCAAGCCCTAAATAATTCATATTTAGCAACTGTTCTCTCATTAACAATTGACAAACATTTACTAAATGCAAATTATATTGTAACTTGGATTACAGCCTGAAAAAAGTAGTTTAATTTTGAGGGTTGAGAAAGTTTGCTGTCTAAGAAGCAGCTGAGAAGTGTGGAGGCATTTTAGAGAGAAGCTTCTCCTCTCAGAGCCGCTTGGAGCAGCTTCTGACTGCCCAGCTGCAGCTCCAAAGAGCCACACCAGCTTGTATCTTGGCTCCCTGTGGGCACGCAATCACCAAAACGTGTGATTTCACGTCAGTAAGTTATAAAGTCATCTACATGGGTCCCATCAGAAGGATCCTTTGCTTTCCAGGTTGCGCCCTGTCACTCAGCGCCACATAGAGCTGCCACAGCCCCAAAGATTGATCTTATTTCTTCTGGAGTTCGTATGTTCCTTGGCTCCTCTGCTATCTCCAGAGGGCCAGATGTCAGGGCAGATATTTCTAGACTGAGGAAGGAGGAAGAATCACCTGCAGAGCCCAGCATGAGGCACCAATTCACATCCCTATGCTAGTCTGAGGTAGGATGAAGGAGGCAATAGACATGATCAACAGAAAGTATCTACAAGAGCTTTGTAGCCTGCTGAACAAAGCACACCAGTGGCAGATGGCAAACCTCTTTCCTTCTTCCGAGAGTTATTTCTAGGTTTTATCAATTATCCTGCCTCATTCAGAGGACATAACAATGCAGGGAGCCAGAATCAGGCTTTCAGAAACAAACTAGGAAAGAGAGGGAACAGATATTCAAATCACTTCACGAAGCCATTACTTTAATTGACATTGTCATTCAAGTTTATAAAGGCAATAATGATTGGCCTGTGAGCTCTGAAGCTAGTGACAAACCTGTCCCCTTGCTTCTCTGAAGCTAGTGACAAACCTGTCCCCAGTCTGCAGGCTCTAATCTTCTCTGTCCTGTCAGACTGCTTTGTGTCTTCACCATGGTAATACACAACATTGGAATCTAATGGCAGAGCAAGGACCTGCGCTAAGGATTGTTAATTTTGCATCTCTTCTACCTGTGTAAATGAATGCTGAGAAATTGTTCTCAATTTGTATTTTCCTCTAAAATTTGCCTCTTTTCTTTCATACCTGAAAAGGTCTCATGTGCCCAAAAGCTGGTATAATTTTTCTAACAATAGCTGGCCTAATGACAGACATTACATCATCTTAAAAAAAATCTTGCCCTGTCTTTCTCTTCCTTTGTACCACTACAGTAAAACACTATTGTATCCTAACTAGTAGCTATAGGTTATCCTGAGAGGCAATATAATTTAAGGATGCAATTCAAATGACTTAGCTTACACAATGGTGTCATCAAGTGCCCTCTGGTAAGCATAATTTATCTCCATTAGCTATAGAGGAGGTCTATAGTGACTAGCTCTGATGTAGAAGCCTACATTGGATCAGATGAATCCCAAACCTACTCTATAGACCTGTTGCATCTAAAAAAAAATTATAAAAATCTTTTAAAATCACTGTAGTAAATCTTTTAGCCACTCTTCTTAGCAATGAGTGTTAAGTCATATTCTCTTTTACATATCCCCATTTAAGCACATTACCGCTAATTTTCAGCTACCTGCTACTATTTAATTAGGACTCTACAGAGAGTTCTTCCTATTATTATGAGAGCAGTCATTTAACATCATGTGAGGTAGCAGACGAGTACTCATGAATCTGAGAAGCAAATGCTGTTCAGGAGTATGTAAGAAATGAAGGCATGGGAAGTATTGTTTATAAATGGAAAGCTGGGAAGTGGAGATAATTCAGAACAAAGAGCAGCACATAATGCACAGAGAATAAGTGTCTTTCAAAGTGATCATCCTTACAGTAGCATGAGAATACTGCATGCAAGGACTTCATCTTCATGTTGCTAACCCTAAGGTAGCAGAGGGTTTTGAAGTGCTGGATTTTACTTCCTCCTCTATCTGTGGATAAAGGTTCACATAAGGAAAGTAGACCTTTATAGCCCTATCCAACACTCTCTTTTTATTGCTCCAGTACTCTCCAACATTCTGCTGAGCCACTTCAGCAAAGTAAATGATTTTTTCTGCTGAGATAGGTTTCTGCTAGATTAGCACATATGAATGGCTTTGCAAAGGGCCAGAGAGGAATAGAATCAACAGTGCAAGAAGAGAAATTGTAAAGCTGATAGTTAAATAGATGGAAATCACACTACAACCTAATTTAAATTCACAGCTTCCACCTGAAAAGGTGTTTCAGCCCTATCCCATTTCGAGCACTCCACCTATGTGAACATGAGTTACATGCTGCAGGGCTAAAGACTAACCCAATCATGTCAGAAAAAAACTCATTTCTAGCCAGCCTAGCATCATGGTGGACATCAGCTTGGAAAGTTTTGCTTGGAAAAGCTTGCAGTATTTCTCCCCCTACGTTGGTGTTAAATGCTAAGAAGGTGGCAAGGTGATGTTACTATAGGTTCAAAATTTAGATATACAGTGGTGAAAACAGACCTGTCAGTAGCAACACAAATTTAGACTCTAATCACTAAAAAAACCATACAATTAAAAAAAATAAAATAAAATAAAATAAAATA
This sequence comes from Coracopsis vasa, assembly GCA_026283785.1. Taxonomy (NCBI): domain Eukaryota; kingdom Metazoa; phylum Chordata; class Aves; order Psittaciformes; family Psittacidae; genus Coracopsis; species Coracopsis vasa. The sequence goes on from JANHGB010062473.1 coordinate 36,115, forward strand.
AAATAAAATAAAATAAAATAAAATAAAATAAAAACAATACAACAAAAGCAAAGCAAAGCAAACCACAACATTAGGGTCAGAAGAGCCAGAGATCAAGCTTAGGACAGTAGTCATTGAAATGAACAGTTGACCCAGGTCAAGGCCCTGGCCCAGACACAAAAACATTCTGGACTCCAGGGAAATGAAAGACAAAGCCTTCAGATCATGCTGCCAATTTATGCACAGTGAAGGTATGGGTGTGCACGATTCACCCTTTGAGAATAGCTGTCTAAAACAGATTTTGCACTTAATCTATAATAACCTGCCTGTTAGAGTATCAATCAACAGAACAGATGTTTTGCATTTCAGTCATTTGTTCCATCTTTCAGTTTTAGCTAAACAGCCCGTATGTACATGTACATCATCCGCTGACCTCCAGCCGTAGGGAAGCAAATCACCGACTAGTGTCAACTGGATGCAAAATTCAATTTCCATGTGAAATTCTAATACTCCTCTATTTTTTTATCCCAGATTGGGATATGAAGTCGTAAATTACTCATGACATTAGCAAAAACCACCCTAAATGAAATGAAAATACTCAGAGTTGCTGCATCAAATGCTCTTTTTCAGTTTTGTTAAGCCAACTAGGAATGACTCATGACTTACAACAAAAATCTAAACTTAAGGCAGTTTAGCTTGCAAAGAGGAGTCTGAGGGACAATGTAATAACCATTTTCAAAGATGGAAAAGGTTACTGAAAGGGCAAAGAAGAACCATGACCACAGGAGGCAAGACCAGAAGTAATGGACTAAAACAGCAGAAAGACTGAAGTAATGTCATAGGAACATGTCTCATTTTTAGAAATGGGTTAAAAATTAACTGAGCTGTTCGGAGAGTCTTGAGGTTCTTTAAGAACACAGGAGGCAAATACCTGCCAGTAAGTATCACTGACATGCCTTATGGCAGAAGGTTTCACTAGCAGAGCCAGCAAAACTTCTTGTGGAAGTATGAATTTGTTCAGCACTAAACACATCTGAGCTGTGGGGTGCTCAGCAGCGGTTAGTGCCCTGTGTGATGGTGGTCTCTGGGCAGTATCCCTGATTTCCTAGCAGTGCCATCTCCATGATGGAAATCCTCTGAGGGAAGGAAGTATTGGGGTGGACAGCAGAGAGGTGTGATGCATTCTGAGAGGCATAATTCAATGAAATTGCCATCTTCATTCAAAACCAAACAACATTCCCTGACAATGAGTTCTCACCCAGCATGCACCACTCTGAAAATCTGACCTCTATGTCATGCACTACTTTGAAAATCTAGCTTTTCAGCCCAAGGTGCTAGTAGTTGGGCTTTACTTTTTTGTGCTACAAGGTCTAAACATTAAATCATTTACTTTTCAATATACTGGTATCCTACAATGGCATCAATGAATGCTGAGAGACATGCTCTGTTTTAGCAGAAAGGTGATTAGCAGCACACAGCCTGCAACAATGCAAGGATACACACTCTGCTACTGGTGCTGGTGCTGGAAACAATCAGTTTTAGGAGATGAATGGGAACGCAGTCTTGTTTAAAGAAGTCTTTCCAACTGAGAGATTATGTCATTCTTGTGAAAGATAATACGTTGCTCGGACAACATATACTTTCAGCAAAAGAGAGCTCATCACAGCCTTTTATCTCTGCAGAGGTGTCAATGCAGTTCAACAACAACTTGAGTTTCTCCTGCTGTTCTCAAGCAAAGAACTCATAGTTACATCAACAGGTATATAAAGAACAGAAAACACCGTCGTGACTTTATGCTCTTCAAGAAGAAGAGCTCACCAAATTTGTCACCTGACAGATCATCTGGTCTATTGTTTTAACTGATACAACACATCAATTAAGACTACCATTTTGCATTGGCATGCCCAACGTGATGAATCTGAGGCTTATGTTATGTTTGTGTTTCTCTGAGAGAGAGAATTGAAAGCTTTCCGCTGCTGGGAATGCTGTGGGCAGTGGAAAGCTGAAAAAGACACCAGAAGCCATTTCCCTCCACTTTCTGTGCTCCTTTTGCTTGGAATAGGCCCCTGACTAACTTTTAACTCCACATGTACCATCTTTCAAGGAAGATGCTTTCCTTCGAAAGGAGATGTGTTGCTTTCCTTCGAAAGGAGATGTGTTTCTTTCCTGCAGTTTGAGGTCAAATAGTAAAGCAATAACCTTTCAGCTGAAAGGCTCCTGAGAAGAGAAGCGTCCTTGAACTGGCAGGTAAGAATATTCTATTCTTCAGAAGATGCAAGTTTATGTTGTTCATTTGCAGTATACTTTTCCTTTTTTTTTTCACATCACACTTCTGTTAGCTACCAATAACACTGTGTGTCTTATTGTGGTGGTGCATGTCCAGCTCCACTAAGATTAGGAGGAATATATGTCTTTATTATTTTGCTTCACTGTCTCTGGCTCAGTAGGTATTCTCCTTTCTTCCTTCAGCATTCTTTATAATAAAATTTTTCTCATGCAGAATGCAGGATCACTGAACTTAATTGAGAGTTACAGGTGGTTTGGTCAGGGACTAATTCCTAAAAGCCTACTAGCAGTAAAAGTAGGCCTCATTAACTAACATGAGGATTGCATGTAGGAGCATCTATTTATGTTTGGGAAAGACAGGTCTAAATCCAAACCTTCTTGGGAGCTTTCCAAAGTTTATATAAGAAGTTATGTGCAGAAAAAGAGGAAATTGATGGCTTAGCCAGAAATGTGCAGGAAATATGCCTACTTTTGTTGCCTTATTTGTTGGACCTTTCAGGAAGACCACTGATCTAAAAGACTGTTTCCCTTTCCTGAAGCAGTGCTACTTTTCAGCAGACTGACTTTCTATCAATGTAATGCTCTCTGTCCTAGAATCCCCAGGATTACCTTCAGAAATATTTCTAAGGAGGCAGGCGCCTTGTGTGGCAATCAGATTTAATGAGGTGTCATGTTTGGGAGAATAGGCAAGTAGTTCCAATTTTATAGAATCATAGAATTGTTTAGGTTGGAAAAGACCTTTAAGATGACTGAGTCCAACCATTAACCTAACACTGCCAAGTCCACCACTAAACCATGTCCCTATAGGACACAACTACTTATTCAGGGAACATTACTTTTTCTTTTTTTTTTCTGTTCTGCAACTTTCTGAGTGGCATAAGCAATGCAGATATAGAAAAACAAAGACACATTGATTGTAATTTCTATTGTAATTGCTATTTCAAAAAAAGAAACCAGATTAAAATCACCTGTTCTTGTACATTGTTGCATTGTGCACTGATCTCATATCAAAATATTAATTCTACTTGACCATTCCTGAAAACCCATGAACTGCATATAAACAGGAATGAAAATATCCACAAATAAGATGCATTCCACTCACTGATTGAGTGCATTGTTTTATTTTGAACAATATTGCAAGTGAAGGTGGTGGTTATGAAAATGAAGTATTATCAGTACTAACTCAATCCAAGCATAGTGCCATCATGCTGTGAAAGAGTTATAGTGGAAAGTTTGCTTAAGGCCTAATAGCCTGATTTTCAAACCCTTTTCTGTTTCAGTCCTGGCTCTCTTTTGATCAAACAGTGCCCAGTTAATGTATTCTGATCACATTTATGGTGATCTGGTAACAAAAATAATTACAATTAGGATGAGGTCACCAAAATCAGACCCAGATATTAGAAGGGTTTTTAATGACTCTTAAATTGCTAATGAAGTTTAAAGAAAATTATTAGGAAATTAAACACAATGTCACCAATCTTAACAAATAAATACCATCAGAGTGTCTTCTTTCCTTCCTCAGCTGGAAATCACATGGCACTAACTGAAAGCTATGAAAAAATGTTCTCCTTTCACAGCATCTGGCTTCTTGGCAGCCTTCACTGGCTGGTGTCATTGGTTATTTCTGCATTGCCTGCAAATCTCTCACACTGTGTTTGCTGTTTGGTTTACTTTGTACTCCTCAAAAATGTTGTGTTTAATTCCACTTGAATTGTAAAAATTTCTGGACTTTAGTTTTTGTTGAAAAAAATCATGCATTGCATGAATCTCTCATCCCTTAGAGTGGAGGAGAAAGGGTGTTAAAGAATGAATGTGACATGCATTAAGGCACAATTTAAGCAGAGAGAATAGGTTAAGATGAAAAAAACCTTCCCTTCTCCATCATCAACTGATGTGTGATTTTGGGCTTATTTCTTTATAGTTCTTTCACCTGTCTTGGTCTAATCTACATATTCAGAAAAAAAATTATTCCTGAATTCAGTCACTGAGGTAGGGCCTGCCTTTTACCATGTCTGTTGACAGCACAAAGCACTTCCCTTACAATCTGTAGCAGAGCTTCTGAGAATAATTTTCCTCGAAAATATTAAAATACTTTATCCTTTTTATTAGTACTTTATTTCTTTTTAATCTCTTTGTAAGCAGTATGAACTAACAGTTGCATTTAGATTCAGGGTAGAAAGAATGACTTCATGTTTCTTAGTTAATTAGCAAAACATCCATAGTAAGCCTTCTGTCCATAAACAAAACCACTGTTCTACAGTTATTTGCTGTACTGGGTTTGCATGGAAAGGATTTGGTAACAGGGGAGCTACAGTGGTGGTTTCTGTGAGAAGCCTACCAGAAGCTTCCCCTGTGTCTGATAGAGACAATGCCAGCTGCCTCCAAGATGGACCCACCACTGGCCAAGGCCAACCCTGTTACTGATGGTGGTAGTGCCTCTGGGAGAACATGTTTAAGAAAGGGAAAACAGTTCCTGAACAACTGCAGCCAGACAGAGGAGTGAGAATATGTTATAGAAACCTGCAGACACCAGGTCAGTGCAGAAGGAGGGCAGGAGGTGCTCCAGGTGTCAGAGCAGAGATTCCCCTGCAACCCGTGGTGCAGACCATGGTGAGGCAGCTGTGTCCCTGCAGCCCATGGGGGTCCATTGTGGAGCAGATCTCCACCTGCAGCCCACAGAAGATCTCACACCAGAAAGAGGGATGCCTAAAGGAGGTTGTGACCCCGTGGTGATGTCATGGTTTAAGTCTAGCCAGTATCTCAGAACCACGTAGCTGCTCTCTCACTCCCCCCTTCCTCCCCCCGCTTCTGGAGGGATGGAGAGGAGAATCGAAAGAATGTAACTCCCACGGGTTGAGATAAGAACA
>JANHGB010062481.1:7330-27364 GCA_026283785.1 Coracopsis vasa
CCAAGTATTCTTTAATTAACAAATGTAAACTTTCATTAACATATTGAAGAAAATGAATTGGCTATTGCAGCATTATCAAACAAATCAATTTCAGAATGTCAGAATGAAATCTTTTGCAAAAACTACAACTGCTTTGTCAGTTTTGGGTAATGGAAAATTGAGCATCTGACACACTTACTTGATTAATAAAATTCCCTGAACAATTTTAACTAGTTTATTTATCATTGTGACAACAACCTGCAGATACAGACGTATAAAAGATATCAAAATAAAGGTTCTTGATTACTTCTTGTTGGCTTGAGCACCTACATACCTGGACAGAGGTTATATCACTAAGCACATCAATTCTGTTGTTTAACTGGTACACACAATTTGTTATACTATAAATCAATTTGATTGAAATGCACTTGCTACAATAAAGCATTCAATTTCTGCATGCAGAAACTGACGACCACTGCGAGAAATTGGCTGAAATTATCACACTGAAGTGTAAATGTTTAAATTTATCATACCTGTCATTCCCAAACACTTGTGGTCAAACCAAAATATTAATATTCTAACTTATAAGTAGCAGTTTTTCTTAAATTCTAATTTTCTTATTCATTTCATGTAGAAATGAGGAAGAAGAGAATGCTATTGATTAGAGAACCATTCACGATCTTGAACAGAAAGACATGGAATTACAATTTTTGGCTATCTGAATTCGTCAATAAGCCTCACCAGGGTGCATGAAAACAAGTCAGAGATTACTGGGAACACTGTTCCTTGTTTCATTTTCAACTAACATTTTATTGAATTTGGAAATGTGATATGAAGGACAAGTACAAAATAAGAGTTGAGCATGTGAGTTTTTAAATGCAAATGAGCTTAATACCAGTATTTCAGAATGCAGTTTGTGGACAGATATTAAACATGAGCATTAAAAGTTTTGTAAATGCTGTGAAACTTTTTGTTGTTGTTGTGAGCACACAGAACCTCTTACTCAGACTGTGTTTATAATTCCTAGAAAAACCACATCTTAATATATTTAAAACCAGGTTGTAACTGTTGAGACCATTTGAATTTTTTAGCGAATAAGTTATTTTAAGAATTTTTTTAGAGGTAGGGTATCATATTATCTATAGTAAAGTATCAATGGTCCATAAATAGATCTTTTTGAGGAAACAGAAATGCATAGTATAGCATGGTACAAGATTCTTTAATTTGTTTATTCACCTGGTAACTATGGTGGGAAAAAAGTACTCAATAGTGCATGAACAATATCTAGTGCTTACAAATAGAAAAGAAAATCTGATTTTAGGAAAACAAAGTGTAACTTCAGATATAGTTTAAAAATGTACCACACTTGAAATAGATAAGAATATTTTTTGAGATAATTAACAACCTTTGCTAGATACTTTTATTCATGTTATTACTGTGTGTTATCTTATTTTCTAAAAAAATGCTACACAGTTAAACTCTAGTACAAAACCTACCGTGTTTATGGATAAAAGCTAGCCCTTGTAATATCTGATACATCATGTTTCTGATAACTGACTCAGGGAACAACTTGTTTCTGTGAAGAAACAGATTAACAACATCATGTAATTAAAAAGAATATTTTCAGAACATACATGTTTCTTATTTTGCATAACACATTGTGAACAGATGAAAATGGACCCATCAAGTCCTGCGCACAATGACAAACATATACAACTAGCCCTCATCTCAAAACTCACTTGCTGTCAGGCCTTAATTTCACCCACTTCAAGTGCTGCAGAGGGACTTCTCTGCAAAGAGGCTCATGATCCTACCTCTCTATAGAAGCTGGTTGACCAGTGGTGTGCTTGACCAGATGAACATGGAATGCACAATAATGAAGCAAAGAAGAGACTGCACAGTGCAGAACTGTGATAGGTGTGTCACCCAGTGGTGATAGCGTTAAAGAAACCCTGATTGAGAGCAATGCTTCCCAGTTGTAGGGTAACATAGTGCTAATATTGCTATTGGCTATCTCACGATGTGAACCTAAGAGCTCTGCACGTAAGGAGATAAGAAGTCATGACAACGTTTGAAGTAAACATACGTTAAAGGCAAAAGAATTCAACAAAGAAAAATGTTACTGAAAATGCTGGTCCTATTCCAAAGTCCACCTTTCAAGGCTTACTATGTACTGTTTGCTAAGATTGCGACACCACATAGTCCATAAATAGATCTTTCTTATGAGTGTGCATGCAGGTACATGCAGATGACCATCCCCACCTTAAGCCAAATCCATGAGCAAAAGCAGAAAGAACAGTTTTTATCCAGTCCTTCATATATTAAACTGAAGGCTAATGAAGAAAAAAAAAAAAAGAAAAAAAAGTACTTGGAATTTCTCTCATGGCTCTACACACCAAAGACATGCAAACTGTCCTGTAAACAACTGAACAAACTGTTATTTCCAAGAGCATTACAAAATTCTACCCTTAGAATTTTGCAGGTGCAGAAACTCCTGTTCACATCAGTGGGGCTGCAACAAGAGCCAAACCCAGAAATTCCAGTGTGTTCTTCAAGGCAGCATAAGAATAATTAAATAAAACATGATAGCATGGTATTTGTTTTGTGAAAAAGACATACCTGTCCTTCATTAGCTGATACAGATTTTCCTTCATGTACTCAAATACAAAGTAAAGGTGGTCATTTTCTCGTATGACTTCTTTCAATTTTATTACATTGGCATGATTTAGCTTCTTCAGAGACTGCAATAGAGTAAAATACGGCTTCAGGTAACTCAACAGTGACTTTGACTCCTTACCAGAACTACACTTCTAACATGCAAGTTTCTAGAACAGAATTTACAAAACATGTTCATCTGGCAGGCCCTATTTATCTTGTAATCTCTGTTTCAAAGAACAACCAAATAGCATTTAAAATTAATCTCAAAACAAAACAGTAACAATACAGTAGTTTAAACCTTCTATTTCTAAGGATTTCATCATAGCTGGAGTGATTAACACAAAAGCTTAATTCCCTACAATGAAAGACAGTTCTGAAGCTCTAACAGCTCTTGCTCACAGAACTGAATAAGAAAACCCAACAATTTTTTTGTTATGAAACTTTAAGGAACAAAGATTCTCTTACAGGTGTTCTTTTTGGAGATACTGATTATGTGCAATCTCCAATAAATTAAACCTAAACTATGCATGCCTAACTCCTTTGTTAGGGAGTTCTGTGTATACAGAAAATCAGATGCCTGAAACATGGGATGAGTTGGAATTTAAGCCCTGAATTTCAAGTGTTATTCTGTCATTCAGCTAGCCAAAACTCACAGTGCTTTCTACAAATACCCCAAATACATGATATAAGGACTGGAAAATCTGAAAATCTGCTAGTAAAGTGAAAGAGCTGGATGGTAAAACTCAAAAACACACGCACAAAATCCATTTCTTTTTCTTTTCTCAAAGACAAGAGGTTGGCTATGAGACATGGCCACTGCTTGAGAACATATTCAACAAAGCGGCAGGAGCTCTAGGAGTTTTTGTGGTTTGTGGAATCTGTCACCCCCATTTAAAGAGTTCACAAAGTTTGGCCTTATGCTTGGACATTTTAGATGCCCTTTTCCTTCATGCAAACCCAATCAGACACTTATTTTTAAATGTCCTATGTTCACCATTTTACCTTGACTTCTCTCAAATTCATACATTCATCCCACGAATAGAATTTTCTTTTCATTCTGAAATACAAGTCCAAGATAAAGTATTTTAAGTGAGCAGCACAGATTAGCTGTATTTTGAACTTAATTTAAAACACTCTAGAATACGCATCAGCAACATAATTAAAACCAAACTCAACTCTGAGAGTTGCTAGAAATGTGTTTGATGATTAATTACTGGAAACATTGTTTTAGAGGAGTAGAGCCAGGGAAACCATGATAGTCCAAAGTATCAGGGACACAAAATACCTTTGTATCGCTTGAATTGTGCTCTTAAAAATGACAGCAACAGTGAGACTGCACATAAGAGAAAGATATTTCAAACCAGAAAATCACTTCTTTGTGCTTAAGATGCAGACTCTATGAAAACAGAAGAATTACATTTTTGAAATCTGCAAAGTATCTTGACTGCTTAACATTATAATTAAGCATCTGACTTGATCAGTCATTTTTACAAACCTGTTCTGAGGTACTAAATACCAAATAAAAATGGTTACAAGCATCAAGCAATACTCATACATACAATAGTCTAATATATAACAGTGTAGTACATTTATTTGTAAGTCTTGTATAGGTGCAAACATAGATATTCAGTTGTTGCTGAGATCTTGGGATGACTTGTGAATGTCATTGCTGTATTTCTGTAAAGTTCTAGTGGTTAGAGTGAAGAGATTTAAACCCATGATTTTAATTTAAAATAAACATATCTAAAATAAATATATATAAATAAATATATAAAAATATTTATATTAATATATTTAAATATATATTTAAAAATAAACAATCAAAACTGATCCCCCTCAAATTCCAAACTTAAAAATCACACAAAAAAACTCCAAATCCTGAAATCATGAGAATGAAAAACACTTCTCAAAGTGTTGCTTCTTCTGCCTAAAAATAATTAAAATAAATTTCAGATTTTTTTTTAGCTCAGATTAATATTAACAACTTAACTAATAGTACTAGCAGTATATGGGGAAACCTGAAACTCTCAGAAATTCTTTAAGCAGAAGTCAATTATATTACAATTATTTTTCTGCAGTAAATCCATAAATGGAGAAGAAAAAAATCTCAGCAACATACAATTTCTGATATTTCAACTTGCAGCTCTGTAGGAATATAAGGGGAACTTCCCCATTCCTGTAGTACAATTATTGTTGTTTTGTAAAAATCTTCTTAACAAGTATGACAATGCTGATGGCTACTTCATAACACAACTTTATTGGATCTAAGGAGACAGCCTTTGTTCACCTTACCAGATTGTCACCTGGCATTTATCATTGTAACAGTATCTCAAATGTAATACAGCACCTAAAAAGATCTCTGGGGGTGTGAAGGCCTTTCAGATCCACTCATTAAGATGGTTATTCTTACAAGTCATGTAAATAAACAAAACCCCTAATTAATCAACCGCACATTCAGTTTTGCTTTTCCTCTGGTGTTAGCAACCAATAGCACTTTTAGAAGAAGCACATCTGAACTGAACAAAAGGAGCATGCAATTTTATAAGCCAAGATAAATCGGTAACTTATACAAACTAATGAGTTTCTCTCTCTTGATCTGTTAGCTGAAGGCTGACCCACAATCACCTCATTAAGTATCTTAATTTAAAAAAATTAATTATGTTAGTTTCCTTAAAAAGGATATTTCTTTCTATTCTACACAGATGGAGACAACAATACAGTTAAAAGTGAAAATCTTTAAGCTTTGGCAAGCACCTTTACTGAATTGAGATGTCACATACCTTTTGATAGCCACAAGTTCTCCTGACTCGTTGCTCTTGCCCATCAACACACTGCCATAGGTGCCATCACCTAGTTGTTTCATGACTGTGTAACGGTTCATTTTTTTTAAGACCTAGATAATCAAAACCTTATAAAGTCTAAGTGTCTTCTGTCTTATCAAAGGATTCTATGATCTTTGATTTTCTTAGAGAATTTTTTCTTCCAGACTGTTTTAAGTTGATGAAAGTCTTCTCATAATGGTACAGGATATTCACTAGTCTCCTCCAAATTACAGTTACTTTGAGATCCAGATATAAAATTCAAGAGACAGAAGAACATGGTCATTCTTATATAGATCCTAAAACAAACAAACAAACAAACAAAAACGGGTAGTAAGTAATTTTACAGTATTTTAGGAAAGAGAGTCTACTATTTGTCAACAATAACAACCCCCATTTCTTTTAATAACTCTTCAATGTAAGTAGTTCCTTTAAAATCTTAAAACCACAGAAGGTGCTTAGTCTAGGATTAGGGTCACAGTAAACAGAGACTGAAGAATCAAGATTACCGTTATAATTCCCAAGAACCAGAGAACTGCGATTAAGCCTGGTGCCTTCTAACAGAACTTCTTATTCTTGACTTGCAGACAGCAGCAGGTTCCTAATCTGTAATGAAGGCAGGTCTGAAGTTTGGGAAAACAGACAGAAGAACCCAAAGTTTGCACAGGGCGCTGTGGTAAAGCTAGAGCTGAATGCTGTGTTTTGGATTGGTAGCGCAAGCAGGCTTGCTATGTGTAAAGTTAGTGAAGAAGCAAAATAAACACTGCATTCTTCACAAAGATAAACTGAGTTGTTGTAAATGTACTTGGATATCTTGCTCTGAAGTTCACAGAATTCTTAATTTATAGCTATAGTTAGGATTAGGCACAGCAGTGGCTGAAGAGTTCAATTTATTGTTTAGTTTTACAAGGCCTGCAGAAGGAAGTATAGAGCTCACGTGCATTGGCATGCAAGGCTAGACGTGAACTGTTATTTGGAAAAGAATTCGTATTAATCAATGTTGAATCTTCATCTTTGAATATGTGTAAACCTTAATTTGAATCCTGATCCAAACTTGAATGTGACCCCTAGCTTTCATTAGACGCAATACTATCTGTCACCACTTCAGACAAAGGCCAGTCCCCATAGGTCCTATGTACAAATCCCAATTCTAACCTTAGCACCAGCTGCCCACTAGATGTAATCCTAAAAACTGATGTTATGGTACTCAAGCAAACTCACAATAGTCATCCACTTATTTATGAAGGCCTAGGAAAAAATAGCAACCAATCACTGTACCATTTATTCACTGTAACCCAAAAGGCTTGAGCACAAACAAACCATGGCCCGCTAAACAAATTCCAGTCTTATTGCTACCTTTTGTCTCTGCTGTCTCAAACTGCAAAATAAAGCTCAAACCAATTGGCATCCACTGTTAGCGTACTTCTATAGAAGATGCAGGATTCAGCATGCAACTCTGTTGTTCTTATCCTTACACCAGAATTAGCTACAGGCTAGTAAGGCTGTCCAAACAGATTAAGGAATTCAAATTCAGCTGGTAACAAGCCTCAGGCCTGAGATTCACAGGCCTGGCAAAATTCAACAATAAAATTGGCCTCTTACAAGAGTGAATGCAGCATTCTCAGGCAGACTAGCCTGCTGTGTAAAGGGAACATCTGCCTGGACAATACACTGATGTTTCTAAGCTCTTACTACTTGAAATGCTGCTTCCTTGGAGGAGCTGTAACATATACCTTGATACTCCCTGTTGCTTTATTTACCAGGGAAGAATCTTACATCAGCTGTCAAGATGCCAGTAACAGGTGACCCAGTAGACATCTCAATTTATAATCTTTGCACCAGACAACCACCAGTTAGGCAGTGAAAAACATAAAGAAGTTTTTAACCATCCCTCCCTCAAAGCTATCGCTATGGTAAAATTAGATCGCTGGTTAATAGCATGCTCTATAACAAAGCTAAAAAACAGATTTAACACGTAACAATCATAGACAAGTCAAATTATGACCGAGTTCTAAACTGCACTTTCATACAATATAAAGTTAAATGTAACAGGATTTAGGTGCCTGTGTTTCTCTGTTTCAACAAATATTGTACATTGTTTAAGACACGGTTTTCGGAGGGGATTCAGCAATATCAGCCAAAGAGAGCCTGAGCCTGAATTCCTAGAGCTACATATACTAAAAAATTGGAGAACATACATGCATTTCATGTCCAACCTTTTGCTCTCTAATGAACCAAACTACCAAGATGAAAACTTCTGTATTTGCAACAAACAGATCCAGATCTAGATACAAACTACAAGTTTTGACCTTTAAGTCATCTAATTTGGTGCCTAAATCCTATCAGCTTTCCTAGTTATTCTTGGAGTATAAATTAATCACATGCTTTTACAATTATTCCTTTTGTCCAATTCTATTATTTCAGCATGTACATCTGAAACAACAACACATACAGCATTTCTTCCCTCCAGTAGTCCTACGTAATGTAACACATCACACACATGATTACATATTTTGTCTGTTCTGTAATACATTTTATTACCTTATTCCTTTTCTGCTGGATGTTGTAATTTTTAGGCTACGAAAGGCCTTGGTCAAGTAAAGTACAGAAATGTCAGCACATTCCTTCAATAGTCAAACGGAAGTTCCACTCTATGGAAATGCACAAAACCAGGTGTGAAAACTACATACCCCAACAACAACATCTATGTACCACCATCCACACCACATACACTCACCACCACACAGATCCATGCTAGGCCATTCCACCGATGACTCTCATGAAAGAGTTGTCTAGGTCACTTACAGTTTACAACAAACAAGGGAATTCTTATAATGAGATATCATAAACTGAAAACTAACCAAATGCAGTGAAAAAAAGGACTGCAGATATCACATGTGACTCTTTTTGAGAATTGATCCTTCTTACGGAAATATCTACAAGCATTGATAGAGTTCTGTGGACAAGTAAATGATCAACTTTACGGCAATGCTATGGCATGCAGTAGCCCAAAATAAATGCTGTAAGGTGACAGAGGTTTGCTAACCAGGAAGCACACCACTGGATCCTGCAAGACTCTACCACTCACCGATATTAGAATAAATGATGCTACCAAGCACTTGCTTTTATCTACCTCGTGCGACATCAGGGTCAGGGCTTATTCCAGTCTTATTGGAATTACAATGCATGAGGAGTTAGAATGTAAATGCTTTAGGGATTCAGATACAACAGACTTTTGCACACTGCATACTTTGCACCACATGTACTCAGCTCAGATGTGCAATTTTTTTCTCTGTGGTCTCTCATATTTTTTTCAAATTTGCAGTTCAGTTTTCTCTTTTGTACCAACCTGGGGAAAAGGAATGGCTCAATCTATCTTTTCTGGTTAACACAAGTCCCTGAAGTGGCCTTTCCCATCCTAAAGCTTATATGATGACATTTATTCAGTGATATGAAGCTCTAAAATGTAAAACTGTCATAATAGTCAGCCACCAAACTGAAAAGAGAAATCCTACTGTAAACAACAGCTTGTTTGATACTCTTAATGACATACTGCCCATAATCTCTTCACACAGGATTAAAGAAGAATTAAAGCAGGGGACAAATAGAGGACAAAATACAACAGCTTGAAAAAATCTAGTAATTTGTGTAAATTTAGAGAATCTGAACAAGTACTAAATAATTTAAGCAAGTTTTCACTTTTACTGTACTACTGCTGTTTTATTCTAAGCACTAGCAGCAACTTCAAATCTTAATGTCTGAATTACATTTCAAAATGTAATGAATAACAGCAAATCATCTGCATTTCTGCTACACAAGTATTAGGCATTACCCAGAGTTTTACATTTGCATGTAAACAGGCTACCCTCAAACTGAAATATAGACCGGGAAACATGATGCGATAAAGAACTCCCACACAGATAAGCAAAGCACTTTCAACCCAATTTCACCAACCTGCTTAAAGTAAGCGCTGAAATCACCAAAACCATTCACAGAGCATGGTACTACTCTCAAGGGTCAAATCTGGCAGCATCACACAGCACAGCATGTACTGCACAGATTTTAAAATTTAAACCAAACAACCAACAACATACCAAGAAATTGCTGCTACAAGAACCTTCTTTGTAGTGACTGTGCATCACTAAAGCTGACGTTAATCAGGTCCCATGACAGGCGGATCCAGTTCTTGAGATTAACCCCAAATCCATTACTCTAATCAAAAGATGAGCGGTTATTTAAAAGCATGACAGCTCAGCTACAAGCAAGAATTAATAACACTGACAAAAAGTTGTACTTTTAAATATACTGCGTTAAATATTAAAAACAAACAAACAAACAAACAAACAACTTTCTAAAGTCTAATATCTTGTTTCACTTCTTTGTGAAACATTTGCATGTATTTTGGTATGCCCCATTCAGGATGGTACATACTGAAAAACAGGGAACTCCAGTTTGCTGGATACATTTTCCCTTGTTTTGCTCGGAAGCAGCTCAGGTTTCAAACCAAAATGATACACACCAACTCTTTCAGGATGTTTCAGCAGTAACCTGCCTGGATGCTGCTACTCTGTGCCGGGAAGGTTACCTCTTCCCACCCTGTGGAACCTCCTTCTGCACCGCAATGAGCAGCACAGAGTTTCAGGATAGTCATGGTTTCAGTCAGATCTGCTGCCGGACTACCCAGTATCCAGCCTTGGAGAAGGAACACGGACTACTCTCGTGTTTCAATGTCCCTGAACCACTATAAATTTCCATAAATGCCTATTTCCATACCAATTTTGGTTTCACCTGATGACATCCAGTTGTCTCCCAAAAGCGTGCAGGTAATTAACTTTATACCAGCTCACAGCAGAAAGGGGAGCACAACTCTTCTCTTGCTTATTCAGGGCACAAAACACAAGACTGCCTGCCCTGGGAGTTCCACCCTGGTTCTCATGAATAAAGATTCACCTTCTTTCAATAAACCTGCGCATTTCGGGCTGCCAAGGCCTCGACCGGCCTTCCCGAACCCAAAGCAGGCAGGAACCCCATCTCCACACACTGCACACCCAAACCTCCCGCTCCCAAGGCCAGCCCGACAGAGCGGAGTAGCTTCTACAGCACTCTGGTGACCCAGCCCATCCATCCCTGGGAGCAGGAGAAGCCACTCTATTAAGGGACGGATGTCGGGCCGCGGGCTGCTCCGCTCCAGCCTACACCGGCAGCTCCTTCACTCCGGTGCATCCCCCATCCCAAGCGGCGCGGTCCCGGGGGACACCCGCTCACGACGCTCAAATGGAAAATGGAACTAGAACGGTAAACATTACCATGACGTTTATCAAAATCTCAGTGGTCCCAAATCCTCTCTCCTGCATGAAAATGTAGGATAACAAAAATGTAGGGACAATGTGCAAACAGGGATACCCCGGAAAATGCCACCAAAAAGCAAGTGCAACATTTTCATGTATTTCTTCAACTTCTAATTAGTGTGTTTATTTGGTTTTAGTTTATCTTATTGATACCGTAGCTTCGTGAGGTCTTTAAAATCTGGAATAATCACTTTCTTTCTTTCTTACCTTCATATATGTTTTGAAGATGCCATGGTGTAAAAATTAGCTATATAGAAAATGCTAATAATGAGTAAAAAGCAAAGTTATGCATCCATGAAGATACCTGGCAAATTGGTTCCCAGGCCTTCAATTAGGTTTTCCATAAAAATAAAGGATATCAGATCACCTGTTTATCCTGCATGTGCTTGCCTTGTATATAACTAACAGAGCCACATTAGCAGGAAAGCTGTTACTTCTTTGAACAAAAACTAGTGGTAAGAATCATAGTTAGATATAAAGCATCTCAAAGTTTTGCCTTAGAGAATACTGTTTGTGTGGATGGGATATTTCACAAGTCAGTGATTCACCTGGATAATACAATAATGCATTTATCTTATCCACATTTGGGACAGATGGAGCTGCACCTTTTTTAAGCCCAGCCAGTAACTCGGCACCACGCAGCCGCTTGCTCCCCAGGCACCCTGGCGGGATGGGGAGGAGAAATAGAGTGTAAACGCCATGGGCTGAGATAAGAACAGTCCAATAACTAAAGTACAATACAAAACTACTACTGCTACCATTAATAATGGTAATGATAAAGGAAATAATAAGGGGAGAGAATATAAAACTAAAAAGGGAAAGGAAAAAAAGAACACTAAACACAAGTGATGCACAATACAACCGCTCACCACCCGCCAACCGATATCCAGCCCGATCTGAGCAGTGTTCGGTCCCTTCTGGGTGACTCCCCCCAGTTTGTATACTGGACATGATGTGCTGTGCTATGGAATACCCCTTTGGCTAGTTTGGGTCAAGTGTCCTCTCTCTGCTTCCTCCCAGCTTCCCCTCCTCCCTGGCAGAGTAGGAGAGACTGAAAAGGCCTCAATTAGGGTAAGTGCTACTGAACTAAACCATCGGTGTGTTATCAGCATTGTTCTCAGACTAAAGCCAAAACACAGCACTGCATCAGCTACTAAGGAGGGGAAAAAATAACTGTTACAGCTGAAACCAGGACAAGATTCTATTTGTGGCTCAGGTTCATAAAGGGACTTAGGTGGCCAAAACAGCCACATAGATGAAATGCAGGCTTCCAACCTTTAAAACCCCTGCATAACAATTCAGGTACCACAGGGTCCCTGTGCATTTCAGAATGTGCTGCCTTTGATGCTGGTGCACTTAATTCTACTCTTGTGCATTCCTGGGAGTGCTGCTGCACATAGATCACCACTTGTCTTCTAGCTGGCACCATAGGAAATTCATGAACATGATGGCTCTGGGTCAGAGTCACTTAAGTAGTCTGGTTTTCCAGAGGCACTCTGAGCCTGCTCATTTAACACAGAGGAAAGAAAAGACAAGTGGTAGCTGCCTGTCTGTTCCTCCCTCACCATTCCGGAGGAGACATGGGTGATTAAGATCACCTTCACCTGGGGAGCTATGAATAAAGTTTCTGTTTCCTAAGAAAACACTTTAGTCCCCAGGCGATTTGCATCCATGAGATATGGAGGTGCTTGAGCCTTCCTTTAAAGGAGCAAGAGGAAAGAAAAGCAACTGTGGAGTCAAGAATTCATGGTTATCAGGAAGGCAACATGTAAGAGGGAACTTGTTTGTTAAGCCCAAAGATGTTTGTTTTTCCCAGGGACACTGGCAGTTGTTTTAAGGGATTACTAGGACATTGTGCATTTTAAAAGGTTCTAATCTAAAATCCAGAGACATTAGGTGTGAGCTCAGTGAGTGGGTAGAAAACTGTATCTCAGGTTTGCTATTTCCAGCTGCAATGGATTGTCTCTTTCTGAAGCACTGGTGCTTTTAGTACTCCAAAGATTTCCTAAACTTGATATTCAGAATGCTGTTTATGATACTCAGTTTACTGAATCCTGGTCTGATGTGGAGTAAGGAATATGTCTGTATTTTCCTTGCTAAATAAGAGAATCCTCATTTGCATCATTGCCAGGATACAGTAGTACTGACTGGCCTGATCTTTCTGGAAATCTTAACACATGGATTTAAGTCTTTCTTATTGACATTTCTGGCTTAAACACATCTGGGAGACTGCAGAGTAATTGTCAGTTTCGGTCAGTATCTAAAGCACTTTCAGGAAATTATATGAGTTGTTGCATTGACGAGAACATCCGATCCAAACCTCTCCTGCAGCAGCAAGTTCTGTTAAAAGTGCATTGCAAAGCATTTCAGGGATTTGAAGGTCACAGTGTTTGCATCAGAGACAACGGTGTATGCTTCAAAGCAAAAGTGCTGCCAGGAAGGCATATGTAAGAGTTCTCTTTGGAAGCAAGAAAGGGCAGCATATCCCCATCAGATAGCATTCAGCATGTCTAGTGTTTATGCTGTGGAAACCCCAGTCATTACATATTTCTCATGGAATTGATCAGTGGCAAGAATGATGTCAACATGAGTTTAAAGAGACAACTGCAGAGAACAGGAGGTGATTTTACAAGTTCTTGTGGTTTTTGAGCGGACATCTGTGTGCTGCAAGGTAGAGTCCAGGAACAAAGTCAAAAAGCATTAAACACAGGCAAGAACAAGTGAAAAAGTAAGTCACTCCTAAGTTATGTTGCTGTTGTAGCACTAAATTGTTTGAGAAAACAGGTCATTGTTCTGGAGATATTGAGAAAGTAGACATTTACCCAGTAAATAATTTAAAGCAGTACGCAAACTTAAATGGATGGAGAAGCCATTCTTTCTAATTATTTTGTTCTAGTGTCATAAAGCAAGGACAAACCTTTCCTTTCCTTTCTTCTTTTTCAATTTATTTTCTGTCCTTTAAATAGTAAAGCACTTAGTTCCAGTCAAATAGTAAAGCACTCAGTAATGAAGTTTCCTTGAGGAAAGCTTACTGAGGCTGCAGTTATTGTTTAGAATAGAATTAAAGAGCACTTCTGTTAAACTTGCAAACTGACAAAATTCAGCCAAGTATCTTTTGGTGTTGTTTTTATGCTAACCAAAACCAGTGTCCTCTCATATCTATATAGCATATTTGTAGGAGAGAAGAGGTTGCTATTTGCTTGATCTCATTGAGAAGTATGTCATCATTTAAGAAACAAATCCAGCTATAACCTGAAAATATAATGAAAATAAAAGGAATGGCAACATCCTGTAGCCAGGGAAAAAGAAAATGCAAAAACTGAAAAAAGGAAAAGTCACCCACGAGAAGTTATGAAGGAATGGGTAGAGAGCAGAAATCAGACCATCAGAGAAAACAGATGGCATGTTCATCTTGCTTTAGGCATGCACTCAGAAACTGATCCAAAGCCTCACGAAGTCACTAGGAGGCTCTTCACAGTCACTAATGGATTTTGGATCTGGCCCTAATGAAGAGGGTCATAGAGGCTAATTGCCTTACTTTGTCTGCTGATAGAGCTGAGAAGTGTAGTTTCATAAATGCAAACAAGTGAAAAAGATGGTTAAAATCCTTCAGCCTCATATCTACAGGGTGAAGATCTCACAGAAACCACAGCAGGCAGAGGATTTGTTCTCTATTGACTTTGTGTTCCAATCAACAGGATCATTACTAGTGTATTTTCATGTTTCTATGCAAATATCATATAATTATTAAATTTGATGATTTTGTACATGTGCAATGGGGAAAATGGCCCATGGGTTATTTAGCTTTTATGCACTCATCTTGGCCTGTTTCTAGTGTGTTATTGATCTTTAAAAATACACAAACTAATGCTAGCATAGTAATTATTTTCTCATCTGTATCACAATGACTTTGCTTATGGATATTCCCTTATTCTAGCTGAATTTGGTAATGGTTGTTTCAATTTTAGTATTTCTGGTTATTGAGAGAAGTAATGCTGGGGATTGTACAATTACAAGACACTACTTCTCTGTCTGGAGGACATGTGGTGCTAATACCAGATACTAGGTATGCCTGCACTTCAAAGCCGCTGTATTTCTTTACCAGACAGTGACTGAAACAGAAAGAAGCGGTAATATTTTAGATCTCACTAATAAAGATCTCATGGAAGATCTGAATTTAGCGAAGAACTTTGGACCAAGTTCAATCAAATCAATTGTTTAAATTAAAAGAAAATGTTTTTATTGAAGTTCTCAGTACATAAAGGGCGAACTCTAGGAAAACAAAGGAACCAGTTATTGAGCTATTGCATAGATAAATACTGGGACTGGAGAAGAATTGGAAAGGCTTTGAATCAGTTTTGCAACTTAGTGGGGAAGGATCCTGGGCCTTAAATATTGGAAAAGATACTTTTGAAAGAATAGTAAGAGTAGACAAAAGGATTGATCTGTGGCAAAAAGTACATCTGAAATGTCAATATTTAACAGAGAAGTGAGACTTGGCAGAAGTCAAGCTTAAATAGACCTTGCTAAAAGATTAAAAGGAAATTGTTACAAGTTTCTTTTCTAAATAGAAAATGAACAGCGAAATAAGGTTTGGAGCAGTGTATAGTGAGATAAAACAGTGATTGTTTTTGTGCCATCTGTGACTCCATGTTTCTTAATAACCATCATTTTGAATACGGATGAAAGGCGAAAGAGCAAATTGTTTAAGAATAAAATGTATAAGCAAGGAAAACTTCAAGAACCCAAAATGCATTTAAGTTGTGGGATGGCAGATGATTTTCTTTCTAGAGCTTTAAATAAACTAAATAAAGTCTTTAACACATCCATCAGGTCATCGATCACGCATTTGAAGAGGAATATAGCAAGTTCAAGTCATGGTAAAGGAGAAAATAGGTTGTAACGCATAGTTTCAGCTAAATAGCGTGCTAAACTTAGAAGAGCTTTGAGTGTTCTTTCATGTTTAAGTCATGGGTAAAAAAAGGGAAATTTTACAAAATTCAACATAATTTAGCAAAACTAGATTGTACCACACTCATTTGGTAGCTTTTTTTGTGACTGACTTCCTAGGAAAAGAAAATCTGTGTTCCCTTTCCCAACTGAAACATAGTAAGCATTATGTTGGAGAATGTGGAGATCGCTAAAAAAGCTGTGAAATGGATAGTACCAGTTTTCATGGGAGATGGCAGGGATTGGTCTGAAAAGGTATCTGGCAGGCTGGAAGAGTATTAGATGAATCCTCTGGGATGGTTCTTGAGATGCGTTCTGTTTAGTAATGATCTAAGAACAAAATGTTTGTACTTGAGTACTCTGTATGTCAGTGGAATTACCTGGAGGAGAGTTTTCGTTATGGGGAATATGTAGGTATGCTACAGAGATCAGTGGGTAATCTTAAGAACTGATGTAAAAGAAAGGTAATTGAACTTAATCATATCAAGTGGTATGCTAAGCACTTGCAACTAAGAACAAGAACTTATGCTATGTAACTAAAGCTCATTAACTGACAGGGGTGAAAAAGATTTTCATGAAGTAGTTTTGTATAAGTAAATTAGCGTAAAAAAGACAAACTGAAAGAGATGTGCAGGTCTAGCAATATCACAGGAGGTATTTCCTGTAGATATGAAGAGATATTAAAGCTATGTGCCAACGTATGATTGGGTATATTGGAATATTACATTTGTTTCTGGTTTCCTGTGTTAAGCAAAATGAATTTAAATGAAGATAGGTTCAGGATATGGCTCCTAGAATAGCACAGGTTATAGGCTGGCTTCTTAGAAGACATTAAAAGACTTGTTCCATTACATCTAGAAAAGCAAACACTGAGAGGAGAGACGATTGCCAGCTGTAAGTACATTTGAGGGTATAAACCACAGAGGGAAGATAGGTATATCAAAGGAAATTGCTGATAGAATAACAAATTAGTCTGAATTGGCCATGTATAAATTTAGGCTGAAAGTTGAATAAAGTTACTATCCTTCAAAGCCATTAAGCACCTCTCCTAACGCTGCCTTTGCAGTATAGCCTTCCAGTAAGAATAATTTTTGAAGTAGAGCTTGACCAGTTTATAAGTGGGATTACTTTATACCAGTGTCTGCAGCAACCACAGGGCCCAACTCAGAAACCCAGGACCTCTTTTCCTGTGATTATGAGGAATGTGCTCATAGGCAACACTATAAGATTCCTGATTTTAAAACCTATCTAGACAAGTAAACTGGACAGATCAAATCCTCATTTGCATGCAGAATGCATCATATAGTAGTAAATTGGTGCTCCAGGGCTAGACTGTGATTTTGAGTCTACACCTGCTCCAGATGCATTAAAGCATCCTCTACATTCCTCCTCAGGCTACGTGGACCCACAGTCATGCGCTCTGCCACCTGAGCAGGTGGTTGGATTGCATTTATAACAAGCTGCCCTTGCACATACAGCACAACTGAACTGACAAGGCAATATAATTTACCACGAGTGCTGAAGTAAGGATAGGAACAAGTTTGTGGTGCAGAGGACCATTTATGAGTGTTGTGGTTAACACCCCCACCAGCTCAGGGCTGGGCTGAAAGGCAGTGTAGGTGTATTGAACTGTTGCTGTACGTGTTTTCCAAAGTTCTATTATGCTACTCTCAGCACCTTGAAAGTCTCATCTTGTTCTGTGTTCATAAAGTGCTAGGATAATGAAGTTCTGCTTCGTGACCTGCGTTCCTGGAGTGAGCACAATACAACTGATAAATGAGTAAATTTTTACCCATTCAATTGGAAAAAAGAACTCCACGAACCCTTATAAGACTGGATTCATTTAAGTAGAGTTGACTAGATTTCACTACAGGTGACTACAGCTTTGCAGGGTTTCACTATTGTTGCGCTGTTGTTCTGATTCTGCTGTTGTTTCTTAAGTTGGAAAAGGCATGACAGCTCTGATCTAACTAGTTTTCTTCATGGCATGCAGGTACTAGATTTGGACTTTTCAATTCATCTTATTTTTCTAAATAACTATTAATGGACTTGAGGAAAGCTTATCCCTGAACTAGCTTTAAAAGTAATGAAAACAAATGTCCCTTGCCAAGTATATCTGAGGAGACCATCAGAAGGTCATGCTTCTTCATTCAAATGCTGGAATGGACAGAAACAGGATTTCTTTTTCATTTGTGTATGTTTAGCTACAATTGAAGAATTCACTTACATTCTCTTCAGTCCTCATCTGGAAAGAGGGCAAGGGATTTAATCCATCTTTGCCATTGGTCATTCTATCTGAAATTGGCTTCAATCCTGAAAAGGCATTAGGAAACGGATAGTTTGAATTGTCCTTCTGCAGCTACATATTAAGGTTTATTTTTGAGGCATATTTCACTCCTCTCACTATGCACTCTCTGTCAGTGATTTGTCCTTGACGTGGCTTATTTTTGCCAGAGATAAAGCTTTTGTCCCATTGCTGTTTTCTTTCTTGTCCATAATTGCAAAACAAAGTTCTTCCATTCATTGTGTCAGTCATTGCCACCATCTCTAATGCTAAAAAATAATGGAAATCTTCTGTATAACCAGAATTTTATTAAAATAGTTGGAAACACATTGAATTTCAGAGGGAGTAAGGCAGCTTTCCGCAGTTCTCATTCTCTTCAGTTCATTTAACAATTCTACTTCATGTAAGTAGGATGTGTGAGGTGTCCCTGCCCATGGCAGTGGGGTTGGAACTGGATGATCTTAAGGTCCTTTCCAACCCTACGTGTTCTATGATTCTATAACTTAAGTTCATTTATAATTTGATCTATGCATTAGTGCATAGAGCTTTCTGGTCAATCTGATTTGATTTTTTTCTCTCCCTCCCCCAATTCCAAGAGGATAAGTCATCAAATGTTAAATTGGAGCTCCCTAACCTGAACGAATCCTTATAGCTTCATTAATAATATGAAGTTACGTGGTTTTAACACACAGCTCACACTGTGAGGCCACAGCATTGTCAGAGACCAGGGTGCTCACTGTGCACCAAGCAAGGCTGGAAGAGGTAGTGGGGAGGACAGGGTTAAAGCTCACATCTGCTGATTTGTGCAGGGTGAATATTTCATTCTGGATGTTTTCATCCATCAGGAGACGATGTCTGCGAAGAAATGGCACAAAACATGGTTCAGTATTAATAAGAACAAGTTGATTATTCTGGAAATTACTGATATGGAGATTACTGACAGCTCTTTTCACCACTTGTACCAAAACAGAGCTGTGTCATTGTGCTCTTCCAACTTCTTGTTTCACATCACTTGCTAAGTAACACATCCCACTGGTTCCTTGTGTTCCCTCATCTTGTTTATTTGTACTGCCGGTATTCTGTGCATCTTCTTACACTTAGATTGTAAACCTCTAGGTTGTTTGGGATATGTGTTTGCACAGCACATAACAGAACAAACTACATTTAAATTAGGGAGTGCAGGAAAGTTCCCCACTACGTCTGGTCGCATCCCAGCTCTATAACCCTTCCTTTTTCCTTCCTCAAAGAGCCTTTACATGCAGCGATGCTACAAAAAAAAGGAAAGCAGGAAATACAGATGACATCATGGAAAGATGAAACAATTTCAATTTAGGCAATAAGTGTGCAGGAACCCTGTGCCTTTCAATGCTCAGGGAACAGATTTCCAGAATCATGGAATCATAGAGTCATGGGCAACCTGTGCCAATGCCTCACAGGAAATAACTTCCTAATATTTAATCTCAATCTCCCCTCTGTCAGGTTAAAGCCATTCCCCTTGTCCTGTCCTTACAGGCCCTTGTCCAAAACCCCTCTCCAGGTTTCTTGTAGCCCCTTTAGGCACTGGGAGCTGCTCTAAGGTCTCCCGGAGTTTTCTCTTCTCTAGGCTGAACAACGCAAACTCTCTCAGCCTTTCCTCACAGAAGGGCTGCTCAAGCCCTCTGATAATCTTTCTAGGCCTCCTCTGGATTTGATCCAACAGGTCCACGTCCTTCTTATGTTGGGAGCCCCAGAGCTGGACACAGGACTGCAGGTGGGATCTCACGAGAGCAGAGGGGTAGCAATCCCCTCCCTCAACCTGCTGGCCACACTCCTTTTGATGCAGCCCAGGACATGGTTGGTTTCTAGGCTGCAAGCACACACTGCCGGGTCATGTTGACCGTCTTGTGAACCAGCACCCCCCAGTCCTGCTCCTCAGGGCTGCCCTCAGTCCATTCTCTGCCGAACCTGTGCTTGTGCTTTGGATTGCCTTGACCGAGGTGCAGGACCTTGCACTTGG
>JANHGB010062486.1:0-14759 GCA_026283785.1 Coracopsis vasa
CCTTCCCTCCAGTGTATCAACCGAACCACACAGCTTGGTGTCATCAGCAAACTTGCTGAGGGCACACTCAATCCCACTGTCCATGTCACTGACAAAGATGTTGAACAAGACGGGTCCCAACACTGATCCCTGAGGGACGCCACTTATAACTGCTCTCCAGCCAGACATTGAGCCATTGACCACAGCTCTTTGCATGCAGCCATCCAGCCAGTTCTTTATCCACCGAGTGGTCCACCTGTCAAATTGATGTCTCTCCAATTTAGAGATAAAGATGTCATGTGGGACAGTGTTGAACACTTTGCAAAAGTCCAGGTAGCTGACATCAACTGCTCTCCCCCTATATGTTACGATGGAGATCACTTGAGAAAAGGGGTATAAAATTATAGCTTGCTTTTTTCAGGAATTGAAAAAAATGGTTATGAAAACATTTAAAGGAATTTGTTCAATTGCAATATTTAATAGAATAAAGTAATAGAAAACATGTATCTACTTATTCACAGAATTTCAGAAAGAGAGGAGATCTTGATGACAGAATTGTATTTTTGATGATGGAAAATATGCATGAGAAGAGGTTTACCAATCCAAATTATGCTTATGGGAAATTGTATCTGGGGTTATTTTCAAAGCTTGTAATATTTCTTGGATATTTATGACTGCTCTATGTACTCTAAAGAATTATTCTAAATGGAAAACACTGGCTTAAGGAGGACAGAAGTATTTGAGCACATTTTTTTAAAGGGTGTTCTAAGTAAATAATTTGTAGGCTTAGCCTGTTCATATTCAGTGGCCATTGTGTCCCCCAGCCTAATAAGGACATTGAATGGAAGAAGGACTATTGGAACAAGTCCAGAGGAGGGCCATGAGGCACCTCCCATACAAAAACAGGCTAGGAAAATTGGGGCTGTTCAGCCTGGAGAAGGCTGCATAGGGACCTCATAGCAGCCTTCCAGTATCTGAAGGTGGCTGACAAGGATGCCAGAGAGAGACTCTTCGTCAGGGATTGTAGTGATAGGACAAGGAGCATTGGGTTCAAACTTAAACAAGGGAGATTTAGGTTAGATATAAGGAAAAAGTTCTTTACTGTGAGAGTGGTGAGGTACTGGAACAAGTTGCCCAGAGAAATTGTGAATACTCCATCCCTGACAGTGTTCAAGGCCAGGTTAGACAGGGCTCTGAGCAACCTGGTCTAGTGGAAGGTGTCCCTGCTCATGGCAGGGGGGTTTGAACTGGATGATCTTAAGATGCTTTCCAACCCAAACCATTCTACGATTCTATAAAAGGCTGCAAGTAGCATAATGTTAAGTCAGCTTATGTTTTAGTTTTCTCTTTAGACTTGGTAGAGAAATATCTCACTGTTCACTGGGAATAGAGTGTGGGAACCAGTGAGTAGTGTCATAAAGGGATACACTTCTGAAATTAATGCATGCCATCATCAAATGCAAATGTGTGAGAAGGGAATTCGGAGCAAAAAACAGAAGTAAAAAAGAGTAGTGAGAAGAAGTATATAAAAAGATAGAAGAGTGAAAGTAAAAGAAAGCAAAGGAAAAGGAAAATAAAAATTAAAGTTTTATTGAAAGCTGGTTTAAGTTTTCACTTCTGCAGTGGTCATTTCTAGTCTTCATTTACCTTTGATGTTTTTTCCAATTAGCTTTCTCTTTGCCAGTTCTCTTTCTCATCTGTTCAAATAACTCAGAGATGCTTCTTTTCGCTTTTTCTTATTCTGCTTTCTTCACATTTTTCATCTCTTCTCTAAGAAAAAATATGGCTCCTGAGGGTATTTCTTCACTTGTTTGTCAGAATTCTGCTTCTGAAAGGGTGGTTTCTTAGAAGCTCTAGTAACCAAATCCAACTGTTGCCATGCGTAATTTTCTACCCTATTTCCAACATTCATTCTGGATATTTTCTGGGGCCTGAGTTTCTGTTATTGCCTGTATAGCACCATGCTTTCTGTTCAGGCTAGTTTAAGTGTGTGATCTTTCCAGTTCTATTGGTCATCTTTTTTTTTTTTTTTTTAACTAATTTTGAACTCATTTTTTGGCTCATTTTGAACAGGACTTAGGTAAGAGTGCCAGCCTTCCTGCTCTGGAAGCCACATAATGAAAAAGCTGAAGGCTGTCTCATGGTTCAGACATTGTTCAAGACTATGGGCAAAGCCTGCATGAGGTAGTTAAGCAGGGAGGAGAGCTTCAGAAGCATTTCCAAGCCAGAGAGGACAGTGATTCTCATGTCATCATATCACAGCACTGCAATGGGGGCTGAGGACTGGGCAGGGGTTATTTAGGCTCCAGGGTGACCAACCCATAACATCATCATAAGAAGTCCGCAGCGTCTCATGTCCTCCCACAGCTGTAAATGACTGTACTCAGCAACACATGGCATAACAAGAGCATTGGAGAATGTTTGTGAGAAGTGAAGACCACATACAAAAATATTTTAGCCAAAGTATCATCAATTTAGGATACTTCTTGTCCACTTAGTAGTTCATATGAGTTGAACTGACCTTTAGTCAAACTCAGTCATATATACCCTAGTATTTGCTAGAAATTAAGAGAAAAGCATGCATACAGAGTGACTCAGCTGAAACAGCAGTCTAATTTTCCTTGGTTTAAAAGTAATTTATTTTGCATTAAGTTCCACTTTTCCCTTGTCATAAGTGGAAATATATGCAGTTTAAGCCAAAGATGCACATTTAGTTACTTCGATTGCTAAATTTATCACCACAGCTTCTTTATTTATAATCTGAAATTGGGATGGCATTCTTTTGAGAACAAAATGGTAGGCAAGGAGAGAATGGATTTTGAAGCACTTGAGAGAGAAATAACTGAAACTAAACACAGAAAAGAAAACACAGCACAGATGAGTGTGAGGTATTTTACATTCAAAGCAGAGATGAAAGCATTGTGAATTTAAATTAGTGTAATGACCTACAGAAACTACAGCAAGGTCTCTGGAATTATTCAGCCCTGGCAACCAGAAGGTATTCAGATTTTGCTTTATTTAGAGTTCAAGCTAAGTACAAGCACTGCTAGCAGTCATTTCACCCTTCATATGGAGGAAGCACTTCAGAGAACTTTGTTTTTCTCAGCAGAGCCTGTTGCAGTGCTCCACATTGTGGTATTGGAAATCGGTGTTGTACAATTTTACCCTCTTCTTAATGTTTTTCTTTTTCCTTCTTTCTTTATTTTCTCTTTCCTAGAATCATAGAAACAATCACAGAAGAGCTCAAGTTGAAAGGGACTCAAACAGATCATCTGGTTCAGACTTTTGTGGGAAAGGTTGCTTAGATGAGATTACATAGGACACTGTCCAATCGCATCTTGAAACTTTCAGTGATGGGGATTCCACCACATCCCTGGGGAGATTGTTCCAGTCATTTATTCTTCCCATTGTAAAAGATATTTTTCTTATGCCAAGATGAAACGTCTCCCACTGCAACTTGTACCTAGTGCCCCTTGTCTTCTCCATGTGGCTCCTTATGAAGAGAGCCACAATCCTCTTTGTAGCTACCCTTTAAATGCTGAAATACTGTGGTGAGGTCCCAACTGACTCTTCTCTTCATGGCAAAAAGACCTAACCTATTCAGTCTTCCCTCATTGGGCAGGCTCTCCAGCCCTTTGGTCATCTTTGTGATCTTTGGACCCACTCCAGTCTGTGCACATATTTCTTGAATTGTGGGGACCAGAACAGGATGCAGTGCTCCAGGTACACTCCTCTTTCTTCTTTCCTCTTTCCCTTCATTTTATTACTGGAATAAAGTGCTCTGCTTAATTTTGATTCTTTAATTTAATTTTATGGTGCTTTTCTTAGTCTCTATATTTTTTCTTTATTTCTCTTTTTTTTTTTCAAGAAAAAGTGAACTCTTGAACTTTTAAAGCATGTGAAGGTAATCTACCTCACTATTTCAGCAGTCAGTTGGAGTATTGTTAAGAATCTTGCTTTATTTCAAGAAAGTTACAGATCTCTGGAGCCTAGTTCATAAAATTTAAATGGAGAAGTTTGGCAATACTGAGAATCAAGCTTTTGAAATATTTCAAAGAGGATGATTCTTCATTTGTTAAGGTCTATCTTCTAAAAGATGGGATTGATTTTTTTTTAAATAAAGCAGAGTGAATCAGACTGTTACGATATAGTATTTATACTTGCTTTCTCTTAAGCCTAAAAAGTGCAAATACATTTTACATTGAAACCAAAAGACAAAGTTCAGCTGGGAAAAAGTTAAGAACTTAGATTTGTTTCGTTTCCCAAAAAGACTGTATCCCTGGATAACCTACCTGTAATCAGCAGCATTAAGGGGAATGGTACACAAATCAGTGCATAAATGTTACTTGGAAATGACATCTACACTATTTTACATATGATTAAGTTCTGAATTGGCTGTAATCTCTCAGGGAAAGTTAAAAAAAAGAAAACTTTAAATGCCATTGTGGACAGTTCAATGAAGACATCTGTTCAGTGCACACTTGCAGCCAAAGGGAAAATGTTAAGTGCCTTTTATTGCAGTTCAAGACTTGAACAAGGGAGAATGACAGGAGCAGGCTCAGGGTACTGAATGCCTGCTTGAGGTGTCTTTGTCCTAGTAAGACAGAGTAAGACAAAGTGACCCATTGTTTTGTCCCAGTATGACAATTTGTATGCTCCTATAATGAAAGGAACAAAACTTTATGTGCAAGAAAGAACAAAGAGATCTGCAGATAATGGCCAATTAGTGGATCAAAGGCTAATTAGGTAAGTTCTAAAATAAAGTTTTGAAGGTGATACGGGCAGCTAAGCAGGGAATTGTCATAGAAGAGGATAATGAAGCTCTCTATACAGCTCAGGAAAGGACAACCAGAGAGTTCCACTAGTGATGCTTGAAATAGTAAGGAAAAGAAATATGCTGAAATACACATGCCAAAAAGGAATTCCTTAAATTAGTGGCTCTGGCAGTCACTGGTGGAATTTGGACCAAATGAATTATGAGACAGATGTATTCTATTTTAAAATAGAACTCATGTTCTACTCTTTATTTCTGAGATTTGAGAATAATCAACAAATAGTAGTACATGAGCTAATTTATAAATATAAATAATATCAATATGAATAATAAACATAAACATAACATGAATATAAATAAAATTATACATGTAAATATACATAATATGCATACTGTACATAATATGCATAATATACATATGCACACATGTATACATATACATATACATAGATACACACTCACAGATACACACACTTAAATACACCCATTGCCTGTAGTCATCCTGAAGTATATTATTTGAGACCAAAGGCATAAGGCCAAGTTCACTTCTGAATTAATAGTTCAGAGAGATGCTCTTAGATGCTAACATACATCTTAGATGATGTAACACACATCTTAGATGAAGTATATTATTTGAGACCAAAGGCATAAGGCCAAGTTCATTCCTGAATTAATAGTTCAGAGAGATGCATCTTAGATGCTAACATACATCAGCTTTCCATCAAACTAATAACCAGAGATACCAAATGAGCTAAATTACATTCAGATGTGAAAGTTTCCCTCACCAGGTATTATTTTTTAAAACCTTTGGGTGTTTCTCAAACAGGAAGGTAATTTGCAGATTGATTTAGTCAACTTTTACAGAATCTTACTAGTTTAATGACAGCTAAATAATGGAGGGTATGACTTTTGAAAGAAAGGAAAGAAAAGGGGATGATTATGCTGTGTGCAATTGCAAGCATTAAACATTCAGGCAAGTACAGAAGTTGTTAGTGGCAAGTAGGATCTAAATCAGTAATGAAGTTACAGAAAAGATTCCTATATGTAAATTGCCTTCCTTCACCTATAAAAGTAAACCCTCTCCCAGCAAACACTGGCATATTTCCTTAGTGAGAATCAGTCCTCACAACACGCCGCAGGCAGCCCTTCTCCCACTCCCTCAGGCTGGTTGCTTGAAGCCAGCAGTCCCCTGGTTTCATCCTTCTGCACACGCGCTAGCACTTGTGAGGTTGCAATGCCTGCCAGAACGCAGATGAGACCTACTTGAAAACCCAGCTGTGCTGAGCTTTTCTGCAGGATTGCTTTCCAGAGTAGCTCTGTGGTCATGCGGTCTTGTCAGCTATGATGCCAGCACAAAGGAAATGACTGGAATTGGCCACCGAGGCAAGGCTGTTGCTTTCTGCCTAGTGTGAATTGTTGTCAGCAAATCATGAAATGTCACCCTTATGTGTTCTTCCTTCTTTAGTCTCCCAGATTTACAAACTGGCTTCTTTTGCATACTCTGATTCCTTATTCTTATATGCAGACAATATTTGGGTTTTCATATGGTAATCCTCTCATAAGAAGCAAATAATGGAATATATAATATTTATGAGTTATTATAGTCTGGCTCCAATATTCTCCATGTGAATTAATGTCCTCCCTAGTTCAGTGCTACAGCATAAACTATGAAACATAGATGCTAACATGCATCAGCTTTCCATCAGACTAATAACCAGAGATACCAAATGAGCTAAATTACATTCAAGTGTGAAAGTTTCCCTCACTGGGTGTTATTTTTTAAAAACTTTGGGTGTTCTAAAACTTTGCAAAATTGGATTTCCGAATCTTATCTTTGTTGTGTGTTTTGTGATTCACATCACTACTAAGTTCATTACTCTTTAAAGAGCACATTACATTGCAGAGTATGTGGGATCACTCTTCTTTCTAGGCAAGGGTAAGACTTCGTAGTGTGGTCCTGGTGCCACCAAGGACATGCAGTGCTTTCAAGATCTGGCACCCTGCATCTTGCCTAAAGGTCCCTGTAACTTTCAAAGAGTTACTGAAATATGATATATAGATGGAATGTGCCTACATGGTGGTTTTTTCCACATTCAAGCAGAAGAAGATATTCATCATAAAGGAAAATATACTGAGCTCTTTGCTTGGCAAACTTGGTATGTGCAGAAACATATCTATCACCTACACTATAGTTATTTTTATTTACAATACCCTGCTCTGGAGACATTAAAAACCCACCCGGATGCCTTCCTGTGTAACCTGCTCTAGGTGGCCCTGCCTTGGCAGGAGGGTTGGACAGGATGACCTCCACCCTTCCAACCTTAATGATTCTGTGATTCTGTGAACTTCTGTAACAAAGGGCAGGCTTCATCTAACTTAACTGTAATAATCTAGAAAGACTTTTAGTAGGGTACACTAGTTATATATGCTTGCTGCCTTGGTGATCAGAATGAGATGGCACCTCTAAAAGCAATTTGGTTAATTCTCCTATAGGCATTAACAGAGTTGGGAAGAGTTGCTCTCTGGGATTGTGTGTCTCCTAGAGGGCTTAAATTAATTGAGATAAAGCACGCTGCTCACAGTTAACTGTCTTTTCATGTAAAATTTTCTGCTGTCGATAGGAAGTAGTATTTGGAAAGCAAAGGGAAAAACTATGCTTTTTGACAGTGACTTAAGATCTTTAAATAGGAATAGCACAATACCAATAATGCTGCATTTCCATTGTTTCTTAAAAATGTTACCATATTGTTTTTACACTTTATTTTTATCCTGTGTGTATTCGGTGTATATGTATGATGATTGTTAAGTTTTACAGACAACTACATAGGTTTCTTGGAAGGACTTTGTATTCTTTTAAGGGAGACAGACGACCCACATTATCTAACTGGCATTTTTTTCTCTTTTTGTAAAGTATCCTCTGAGCGGGTATCTGGAAAGCAAATATGTACCACCAGAAGCTGAAAATGCATGGGGCTTTGCTTTGGTTAAAATTTGTGCAGGTTGTGCTTTATAAGTTGGAAATCTCTAGTTTGCACCTCGTATAGGTCATTTAGACAATTATGACCATGATTATGCTTCCTTTTCTTTTCCCATTTCATCTTTCACTATATTTCACATAGTGTGTCTGTTTTGGTGTTGCTTTCTTAAAATCTAGGTCCACAAAAGTGCAGTTTCAGAAAAACTCGTGCTGAATGTCGTACCAGTGCAAGGATTCCTTTAATAAATTTTTATCCTACAGATCCTCATGAACATAGTAAGTACATACGTTCAGGTGATATATTCCAATGTATATAACCAAAGCTATTCTTGTAAGATAAAGCCTAAAGGTGTTTAATGCTTTGCATTCTGAATATGCTGAGAAACCTTCTAACATCTGTTTTAAGTTTTTTAATGCAGAATATAACCCCTCCATAATAAGTTCAGGCAGTTCTATCCACTTCCAGTAATGCTGCAGATTATTTGCTCACCCTTCTCAGAATGACAACAACTGCACTGAATGTATTATCAGTTTTTCAAGGCCCTGGACATTTCATAAACTTTTGAAAGTGAGTCTGTGCACTTTTAAAGGTGACAGAACTGTGTGCACCGAAGATGTATCACAAAGATGCCGTTATCCTGCAAAGTTAGATGTATTTTCTTGTCAACAGAAAAAGAGATACGTGGCATTCTTAATATGTTACTCATTTTCAGTGATTTTATGGAGCATTGCAACTGCTTCGGGGTGGTGCTTTTTCATCCTGAAATATTATTTTCTTCTTTATAAATACACCATAGATAGCCATTCCACTACCACTCTCTTTTCTGGACCAGCCATAATTACACCTCTCTTTTATAGAATGATTAAAACTATTACTGAGATGCTTTCATCATCTTTAAAAGCTGTTTCTCATTTTCTTAACCAAGTATCTAAATCTCATACTTCTATGTGCTATTTGAGAAAAAATAAGGAAGTGACCACTCTTATTTTAAAACCAGAGTTCACAATTCTGGGTTAAGCAGCTTCTCCAAAAGAAAACCAAAAAAAAACCCTAGAAATACAAATCCTAAAATCAAATTCAACATTTAGGAAGCTCAGGAAAGAAGGAAAAGTTAAAGAATAAAAGACATTGCTTCTTTTTGATCATTGGATAGTAAATAAAATTTTAGAGTTATAGTGTCATACTATGCTAAGTTTATGTAGCAAAAAACAGCTTTTAAATTGGTTAAAGGAGTCATGGTTTGTTCTTAGTCTTCTACTTTAAAGAAAAAAATAAGATGAGCTCAAAAGTATAATTACTTTTGATCTTTTCCTTTTTTTGGTTTTGTTTTGTTGGTTTTTTTGTTGGTTTTTTTAATGAGACCAAAAAGTGTGTTGTAAAGCACTGTTGGAAGATTCACAGATGGGAAAAGGAAAAAAAAAAAAGGAAAAAAAGAAGGGAATAAACTATTTTTTAAGACAGACTCTTTAAATGAGAGAGAAAAGAACATGGCAATTTTGAATCTTCATCTTAAAGAAAAATCAATTATGTAGTTGAGGTCAGAAGCAAGAAACATATAGGTTAATGATCTGGATGAGAAAGTGGGCCATGAGTCAGATATTTATTAATAACAGCATTTGAATGTTTTTTACTTTGATTAACATGACTGGGCAATTGAAAAAAAAAGCTATATAGATGTAGTCACCTCTGTCACTGAGCAGCACGATGCCTATGAAATTCAAATTCAACCAAGCTGAGTATAATGTTCATTTAATCACTGGGTTTGGGGGTTGGGGTTTTGTTTGGTCTCATCTGAAAGATGAGAAGTGGTGAGAGGAGGATGGAGAGAATGGCTCATCTAAAGAAGAAGTTTTCTTCTGAGAGTTTTTTGTTTGATGTTATTTGTGCTATTTGTGACAACTTAGCTAAAAAAATAACCCTCTCAAAAAAAACCCACAAAACCTCCTCAAATAAGAAAGTAAAAAAGCCAGAAAGCTATAAAGTCATAAAGATGACATTGTGAACCAAATAATGCTTCTCTCTTGCTTAATTATGTCTTACATCTTTGATCCTATGACTTTAAGGCAGATGTTGCTGTGACTGAAACCACTGTCTCAGGATGATGTTTACAAAATAAACAGCATCACCCAAGAATGTCCTAGTCTAATGAGCAACTACTATATAGCTAAAGAATTGACAAAAGAGAAACAAACCCAAACTCAAAGTGAAAAGCCAACCAACCAAAAAAAACCTCCCATAATAAAAGCACTCAGAGCTATGGAAAATGAGGGCGAAAAAAGTCTTTTTTATATCATTCAGTGGAAGGTGGGTGTGTTACACTACTGAGAGGACAGGAAGCCCTTTGGTAAACTCGGCTAGGAAGACTAGGGCACACTAAGGCTACTGATGGCATTTTTCCACAGATTGTCCTCAGACCCTGCACTCATTGATATGAGACATTTTGCTTTCTGTGAAATCAAGCATTTATGCATGAGCCACTTCATGACACTTTTTTTCCATGGCGGGAAGGAAGAATCAAGTTGAATAAAAAGCACGTATCTGGTTTTATATATAAGTAATCCTGACTTGATATCCATTACTTCTCTAGTTAAAGAAGCAAAAGCAAAGTCATAATAAAATCTTAAGCTTCAGGGAGACAATCCATCACCTACAGAGGTCAGGAAGGAATTTTCTTTCCCCTACAAAGAATATTGCCTTGGGTGCACTAGACACATTCTGTCTTGCTCAAGAGTATGAAGTGTTTGATCATTGCCAATGACAGGCAGGGCACTGTGATAGTCCAGTTGTCTGATACAGTCTGACAAACGCTGTGTTTCTAGATTTAATTTACTCAGGTTTAAAGTTTGCTTATGAAGTTCATAGGGGCATAGCAGCTGGCAACACAATATCACTTAACTTTTTCTGGAGAAATAGTTATGATTTCAGAACACACAGCCTCTAATTAGGGTAAATTACTCCTGATGGAATAAGTAATCCAAGAAAAGGAAGAAGAAAAATTGAATTTAATTTCTAGTGCCACAGGGAAGTCTTGACTGCTCAAAAACTGTCTTTAAATCTTAGGAGCTTTGCTTTGAAGTGATAGCTAATAGTACTGGGCAGGAAATAGGCCTGATTAACATTTTGTTAGTAACTTTGAGCACAAAGATGTACTTACGATAGCCAAGGCTTATCATCTTCAACTGAACTTGATGTTTGTTTAAGGAAAAAAAGTAATTTGAAGCCTTTAAAATGACATGAAATAAATTAGGATATTTATTTTGTACATTGCTTATCACTTTCTCATTTTAAAAAATATGTTTTTAGATCTCCAAATCTAACTAAGGGGGAAGGGTTAATATTAATTTATAGCACAACAATCTCTGCACTTTAATGCAGCAAATCAATCAGCAATATCTACAATAAAATGACTGGGAGAGATGTATTAGTTTTATTGCAAACAATTCACATCTGTAACCTTAAGGCCTTATTCCACAGAACTGATTTGAATTCTTTTCAATTTATGAGACAGTAGTGGGGCTTTTTTGTGTTGTTTTTTTTTTCCTTACAGAGTCATTTGATGTAAAGCTTGGATGAGCCACATCTTTTTTCTCTTTGGATTCTCATGGTGCCACTACAGCAAGTAATTGTAAATGGATTTGGGAAGGGAAAGAGGTTTTCTTTTTGCTCTTGATTTAGCCTTTGTTTTTCATATCTTTAATGAAAGTATTTCAGAGTAACTGCTCTTTTGCTTGGACTTTTTTTGCTGTTGTTCAATATCTGTTAGCTCAGTTTTGTGTAGAACATAGAAGACAATAATGAAAAGCTCAGAATAGTGAAGAGAAACAATATTTGTCCCTACATATTGAACAGAATAATCCCTTCAAAACCTATAATCAGTACAGCCAAAAGGCAAAGACTTCATGTGATCACATTGCTTAGTTGTAGAGATGGATTTTCAGACTTTTGGGGTAGGGAGGCAAACTGTAAGAATATATTTTGTAGACAACTCACTTTCCTATAAAGAAGGGAAAAAAAAAAAAACAAAAAAAAAAGAAAAGGAAAAGGAAAAATAATGAGGAGATTGAAAAATAGATAGAAAAGAATGCAAATAAAAACTATGGAGGTATATGAATGCTAAGGTATTCATCGATGTGAGCTTTTCTTTCTGGGGGTTGTTTTTTCCTTACTGCTTTACAATTTCTCTGGTAGTTTTGCTGTCACATGGGGTTTGCTCTCCACTGCTTACAGTAGGTTGAACATGATTAGCTGGATCCCCTCAGTGTCTTCAATTCCCCTGACTGCCTGTGGACCACTTATTTCTGTCTGGAGGAGACTTCTGAAGGCTGTGGCAGCAGCAAGAAGCCTGTTGCCACACTCAGTAACAGGCAGCTATGTACTGATAGCAGTAGATATGTATTCCTTTTTAATGTGGATTTCAAAAAATTCTTTTTTCAGCTTTACGTATATGTATTGGAATATGAACTTCAGTAATTTGTTCTCAAGACTTGTGGCTCAGGTGTGCTGACTCTGTTCAAGAAGTCCTTCATACCCCAGAGACAGATTTGTTTAGCCTAATCCTCCCATGTTCAAACATGAGATAGATGTTCAGATCATTGGCTTGAAACACTTAGAGGACCTTGGAAACTCTTCCTTTTCCCAGGTATTAGAATTCTTTATAAACATAATTAGTGCCAGGTGGTTTGTAAAAACACTGACTCTTTCTGTTTCAAGTCATTAATTATTCAGGTTTCATCCATTTAGTTTATATTTCAGTCTAAATGAGTTCTGATTCCTCAGTGAGGAAAGGGATCACAGAAAAACTACTGTTGGTATTCAGCATTGCAACCTGTTCAAAGAAGTGAGTGCAACTGTGCAACCTTCTTCCTCCTAAAAGAATGCTGAAAGCATGCAGGAGTTTAACTGCTGAAATTTAACTTTTTGTGATTCAGTGTTTTCAGCTGTAAAGAAGTGATGTTCAGAAAGCACATATCTGAGAATATTATGAATAGATCATATGTGTGCAGTATATGTGCCCTAGAGCCAGTGAAAGTTTGGTCTGAGTCCCACAAAGGTGCTTTTAAACAAACTTTCCAAATGGTCACCAGTCTCAGTCAACATGTTTCATTCTTACATTAAAAATTGCCAGTGTAAATAAGGAATTGCTCTACTTTCATGTATCCTTATTTAAAGATCAATATTGGGTTGGAAAGCCAATAAAATTGAATCATTTTAACTTGGTCATGCACTGGAAGATTATACCTCCAGACATCGACCAAGGACTTTTCTCAGATGCCTAGTTTTAGATTTAACCTGACATATTGCTGCCTTGCCAAAACTAGCATGTTCATTTGCCAATATGTGAAGTTTCACATAATGCTATTTGCAAGGGTGTTTGTATGCAGACTGTAAAAGTTCAAAGGTTATATTAATTTCTTAAGGGGAAACAAATCTTAAATTGTTCTGATGGATATCATCAAATAGCGTGTTGTGTATTGTGACACAAAAGACTAATCCTGTATTCTACCCTTGTCTAGCTCAGCTG
Source organism: Coracopsis vasa (assembly GCA_026283785.1). Taxonomy (NCBI): domain Eukaryota; kingdom Metazoa; phylum Chordata; class Aves; order Psittaciformes; family Psittacidae; genus Coracopsis; species Coracopsis vasa. The sequence continues at coordinate 13,253 of JANHGB010062486.1, forward strand.
AAATGAGGTGCTTGAAGGGAATCAAATTTCCCCTTCTGACACTTATCTCCAGATTTTGAAAAAAAATATTTTTCCTCAGAATATTTTGCCTTTTGCTCCCAGCTTATAATAAAAAGAAAGTCAGACCGTGACTGCGAACAGACAAACCTGACCCAAAACCTTTAAGAATACTAGAAGTGTTATATTGCAGAATATCTGTAGCCTAACTTGAGGCTAAAATGTGCCATGGATGAGATAATAGGCACAAGCTGTACCAGGGGAGAAGTGAGGATGCAGCCTCTGCAGACTTTGGCCCCTGCATTAACATTGCTTATTTTAAAGTGTCTTTCTCTCTAACCCTACTCCAAAATGATGTATCACAGACATCAGGGCAGGCTAATTCACAGATTTCCTTCCTGAATCTCTGTACCCTAGGTCATGAAAATATATATCCATTGCAGGCAAAACATATATTCTATTTTCTATCTTTCAAAGATATCTGTTACACTATCCTGCCCATAAGAGAAGAAATCCCTCAAAAAAGAAAGGGTGTAGATGCAAGTTCAGCTTTAAACTGCAGCATTTAAACTAATACCTGGTGATACCACTGAATCAGCAATTCTCCCAATAATTTTAAATGCTCAAGTCTTTTGCACCAGTCCTAACTTGTAGTTGTTCTCTCCAGGTCATACATGCCCTAGGATCAGAGTAGGGTGAAGGGAATGTTTTTTTTTCTAGCACTTCAGAAAACTCAGAGTTGGATTTGTTTCTGAGCTTGACCTTTCAGAAAAAGGAATTAGCTGTCCTCATTACTGACTGTAGGATTTTCTTAACAATGGATCAGTTCAGGTCAAAAGGTGAGAGATACCAAGGCATATAGAACATAAATAGGAATCAGATAATCATCATTGGCTGCCTTTCTCCGTTCTGTTGCCTTGAACAAAGAAATCAGTCAGCAGAGTCTCTGCAGTGCACTGAGCTGCCAAATTCTAGGGTTATGCCCTTTTTATTAAACCAAGCATGGGAAATATGAGAAAACAGAAAATCCAGAATCTCTTTAATTGCTGTTTTGTTTTTCTATCTCAGATGTGGCAGTGTTACCTCATGTATGCCTTAAATAGTTTATCCGTTCTATTGTATCTGCTTGATAGTCCGTCACATTCCCAGATAAGTGAATTGTGAGTATTTTTCCTATATGTCAAAGTCATATATATCTTTTGTCATGTATCTTAAATACACTCCAGGATTTTGACTACCCTATAAATTGTCTGGATTGGCTGTTTGGATAAGACAAGAAAGCATAAAAGCAGGTGTTAAGTCTGCATCACATGATGAAGTCCGGAGCAGAGTCCTGAAAGCTGGACTCATCTGAGTTACCTCCAGAGCCAAGAGCAGCACAGATGTATCTGCACCCCACTCTGAGACAACCTGTGGAAAGGAGAACTTGTTTGAGAGGAAACCATAGCATCAGTTAGGGTAACACATATATATATAATTTTCTCAAAATATATAATATTAAAAGGGTATC
>JANHGB010062494.1:0-22127 GCA_026283785.1 Coracopsis vasa
AAGTTTAGATTGGATATAAGGAGGAAGTTCTTTACTGTGAGGGTGGTGAGGCACGGGAATGTGTTGCCCAGGGAAGTTGTGAATGCTCCATCCCTGGTTGTGTTCAAGGCCAGGTTGGACAGAGCCTTGGGCTTAGTGTGAGGTGTCCCTGCCCATGGCAGGGGATTGGAACTAGATGGTCTTACGGTCTTTTCCAATCCTAATTATTCTATGATTCTATGATTCTAAGACAGACTCCAATGTGGCTAATAACAGATGAGAATTTAATATATCCATCAAAACTGGCAGTAGAGAAGTATTCAAAGATCTCAGGCAAGTGTATAAGCTTTCTTAATACAACACTAAAGCAAAAGTGATGAGACATCTTCAGTATGGAGCTCTTTCTTGCCTCCAGAACTTGGGAATAAAATAATAAAAAAATAAAAATAAAATGAGTGGATGGACAGAAAAGCATTTTTTATGAAATCAAATTTTCTTTTAAATTTGCTATCAGTATTTGATTGTTTCACTAAGGTTTGTGTTAGTAATGATGGGTAATGAGGAATCTTTGCAAGTGACCCTGTAAAAGCGGTGTGTACCAAGAAATCAGCTGCCATTAATGAAGAATTCTTGCTTCAGGCTTGCAGCATAAACAAGACACTAGACTGCAAACACAAAATGATTGGCTGCTCCCAGTCCACCTGGCCTTTCTCTTGCTTAGTCCTCTCTAGCTAAACAGCAAAAGTGAAACTAATTTGAAAATAACCTAAAAAATGACTTAACTGCAACCAGGAACTTTTTGTCAAATGACTTGCCTTCAACAGAGCTGTGTTGCCCTATGCTAGCGGGCAGTCTTGCCTTGGGGCTGATGTAAAACCCTAGCACCAAATGCCGAAACTACCATTCTCCAAGCAGTATGTTTGAGAATGCATGTTTCTTAATGCAATGTTAGCAGGACCCGGTGTGCCAATACCTACTGCCAGTTTAACAGATGAGTTTTCATGGAGCTAAGACTTCTTTCTCCCTCCTCAGACATATTGTGCAGGATCTACTGCAAGCTGGTTGTTGGTTTCATAAAGCTTTTTCCCCAAAGGCTTACTTGCCTAAAGAGAGAGAGGTGATTGAGCCAAATTATCACCCATAAAGTGACGTGTATTTTTCTTATGGGAAAGGTGCATTGGACCCTTGATGTTTACCATGTGCATTGAAACAAATGTGTCAAAGCAAGGCAAATGCCAGGAAAGCCAGAAGGGAAACTTTGACTCCTTCTGAGGGTTAGGTTTTTTTGCAGCTAATAACTTGTATTAGACATCTTGTATTTTAAAGCATAAGTTTTTGAGTATGAGTTAAAAGTAAAAGTAGAATGAGTAATTATTTTTGATTTATTAGCTGAACAACATTCAAATAAATAATATTTCTTTTTTCATAACCTCCCGCTCTCCAATGTTACAAAATCCTTGAAGTGTCTGTTATGCAGGCTGTGGTTTTGTACTACGTTTGAAGTTTAATATATGAAATATTAAGTTAATTAGTTACTTTGAAAGGTGAGAATGTGAAATATCAAACCCATTTATTTATAACTGTTTTACTTTGTATGAAATAGGCTAATACATTGAGAATCATTCTATTTTTTTCTTCTTGAAAGAATCACTCACATGAGGGATGGGATTTTTGTACTTCCACTACCGTGACTCTATTAATTGTGAACAACATCAGTAAGAACTGCAGTGTTACCTGCAAGTGCTTTAAAATCTGGTTGCTTTACATTATTGTCAGAGATAAGAGCTCAAGTAGTTGAAAATATCAGTTTCAATCTTCTACATACTCATAACTGGGCCATTGAATATGAGCGATATAGCTCACATATATAGCTCTTGTTTGCTTTTGTAGCTTCTTTGCTACCTTTTCCTTTCAGCAAGAGCTATTTAAATGAATCTGATCAAATTAAAATTATTTGGAAATTACTCATACTGCGTCATTTAGTATTGTGCTCTCACTTCTTTCATACTTTTCCAGCTTGAACTTAAAATATGGGTACCTTCAGAAGATGATCTTAGTGAATGCAGCATGTAGTTCCCTTTGGAAAATTTGTAGTGATCCAACACAACACAATGTTGCATCAGGTTTGTTTATACACATGCCGCTCTAATGATAGAGTTGTGTTAGTAACAATAAGACTACTTCAGATACGGTTAGTACTTAATAGCTGTCCCTTTAAGAAAAGACATTGCGTTTTAGGCCAACACGCATTAGTTAAGTAGGCTATGGAAGGAAAGCAATTGAAATGATGTCATATTTTGAGTTCATAGCGTCAGACCTGTGGTACACTTCTCATGACTATTTCATGTCACCAAGCACCCTAGAGGAAAAAGAATGAATGAATACTAAAATTGTTTCTGTTTTCTCCCCTTCCCTTAATAAAATTGATCACAAAAAAATTGTAAAATCAAGAATGTCAACTTTTTGTTTATAATAGAAATAAAAGATAACAAGTTAAACAGCAAGCACAGGGTTGTGTAATGAGTTGGTGAGTTTAATACAAGGTTTTATAACTTAAACACTAAATGTTATGGTACCAAACACTTGGATCCGTTTAACTGAAGTAGATTTCCAAAGGCACTGTCCTTTCTATGAGATGTGTAGGTACAATTCAGTTTGTCCGATTTTGTTATTGGAGATTGTGTTACTGGAAAAATACAGGGATTTGTACCTAGTATAATTTCTGTAGAACTCCATTGAAATATTTAGAATCCCATTGCTCTTAATGCATTGAATTGTTTGGGGTTTTTCCTACGAGAATGGAAGATCTTGACTCGTATCAGAGTTTCATGTGGCGCCACAAAATACTTATTATCAGGGTGTGGTGCCAAACCAACTTTGACTTTAAAGCCTGAATTTTGCTATTAATTAGTAACCACTTTTAATATTAAGTGAACAGAAATTACTGACAAGTGAGTATTCATCCAAAAAGAAAGACATAGATCATTATATGGCTCCTGATGTAGCTTCCACTGATGTCAATGCCAACTGCTCTGTTGATGTAATAGTTAAGTTGGCCTCTCTGCTGTGGTTAATGTGATGCAACTCGCTTTCCTATTTTCATGTTTTCATAGTCTATGATAACCTGGCATATAAGGATGTACTGTATGTAGATTAGAACAATCTCTGTTTGTCCAGAAAATAGTCTCGCTGGTCTGATATGGTCTGCCACCTCTTTTTGCTACTGCTGTGTGTCAGTTATTTGATCTTAATAACAGTCTTAGTAATTGAACCGCACGCCATAAATAAACTCTTACAGACAAGCACGATGATTACTTCCTGGAGAATGCGGGTGTCAGCCAAGTCTTGCAACAAGAGCAGGGAACAGAAGATACAGGTGAAAGATGTGTTGGGCTTTGAGCAAACCTGTAAGAATTAGACCCTTCAGGTCTTGGTCTTAGTAATGCTTTAGAGCTCACACCTCCTAACTCTGGCATTTCTGCACGTGTGTGAGGGCACCTGCTGGATGTTGCTTGTGGCGTAAATGGATGTGTGCAGCATGGGAGTTTAGAGTGTGACTATCCAAGTGTTTTGTCACAAATAGCATTTTTGATTTCTGAGCTATGTAGGAATGCCTGATTTTGTATGTGCAAGCATTTTTTCCTAAATTCTCCAACCTGGGAGTGTGTAAATATATCATCAAGGCTTTACATCACCTCTGCTTCTCTGAAGTTAATGAATTAAATACAAGATTCTTCCCATGATAATGAATAACTAAAAAAGCATGGGTTTTGTAGCATTTCTAGTGTTTTCAGTATAGTCCCCAAGAAAAAGAAATATAGAGGAAAATACCTTGTGTTTTGGCTCAGAGCAAGTGATGGCAATTATCAGGAAGTCAATACCCCACATTTTGTAGTCAGCACAAGTCATAAAATGGCTATGTTAAATACAGCTTTCTCCCTGTAAGCAGCTAGTCCTTTCGCATATCTAATAATACGATAATTTCTAGCATTAAATCCCTTCATGTGTATTTGCTTTAGTTAGCCGTTTGGTTACATATAGTACAAGGCAAAATAACATCACTCTCAAAAAGAGTGGACTTGTCCTTGGTAAGTGATCTCGTATTGTAATTCCCCTTGAGAAAACCATTCTACAGTTCAGGTACAAGCTAAATCAATAAGCCCCTTAAGTTGCTACTGGGATATATAGGTTATACTCACTTTCTAACTTTCTTGGAATTCATTGTCGTAAATAGAAGTGTCTCCTTTACAGCCTCCTGGAAGACTGACTACTGTTCACTTTGATTGTGGGAATTTGTAACTAAACTCTGTTAAAGATTGGGTAGTTTCTCACAGTCAAGCTGCTATTCAGTATACTTCCAAGTGCAGCAGGAAAGGTTTTTCATATCACGGACTTATACTGGGGGATGGGATCTTCCCCAGGACTCTGTCTGCACTATCTGAGGTCAGATAATAATTATTTTCAGATCTCAGTGCTTCCAGAAAAGCAATTAATATTTTTAGTTCCCTCAAGACCAAGCCATTATCAGAGAGAAGTTGAATATAGGTTCAGACTAACTGATGTAGGTTATTTAAATAAGCTACTTAACTGAAGAGAGATATTTAAGTGCAGTTTGGCATTGCCCTTCTTTTTCTAACATTTTTACATATTTACTGCAGAGGAGCACAGTTTTCAGAGATGGGAATACGTGCAGTTTAGCTAGCCGAGATATTTCTGTGATCTTGATTATTTTATTTTTTTTCCGGTAGGGAATTAACATAGAGTTGTTCAAATTTTAATTACATTCCTGACCATCTTTTGAATGTAACTCATTACTTTTTAATTATATATTACTTTTATATAAGAAACAAATAATAATCTGAATGAAGAAATCTGATATTCTGAGCAGTTTTGAAAATGTAAATCCTGCAGTAACATCTGTAGTTGGACAGCATGCCTGTAAGAGTATGCTGATAACCTGGGGAATCTCTCCAATATGAATTTACATATTACAGTAGTTACATGTAACATGTAAATGTAACAGTGCTACAGCCTGTTCTTTCCAGTTTTGATAGGATTGATTTGGAAATCACTTGAATGAGGATTAGAAAAGACAATGCAAAACTTATAAAACTGTGTGACAGTCATGCTGAGAAATATTAAAAATATAGGTAAGTTCATGAAGTTATATTTCAGTTCTGATGTAGTAAAAATTGACTGAATACAGAGTGAAGGAAGCTGCTCTTTCTCAGGAAAGAACTGATACAAATATATTGAACCATCCTCCTTGGTCTGCATATATGGCAAATATCAGCCATGTTCATGTTCTATTCTCAAAAAGAAACTTTTGATCTCACAAAGTGTATTGATGAAAAAGTTAGCCAGGTAGCATTTTCTTCCTTTGAATCTGCAATGGAGATGTCATTCAAAACAGGTATGAAATGAGAGGGAAAAAATGAATTCATGAGCAGAGCTGCTCTGTGTCAGTTACTGTCTGTGCTGGTTTAGTACACATAATTCTTGATGCAGCTGGAGAAGTATTTGTATCACTGGGAACCTGATAAAAATAAAAACTCAGCAGTGAAGTTGCATTTTGTTCCATCTGGAAGACATAGCAGGTGCTGGCTGCTGACGGAGGCAGATGCGTAGGGAAGAGTTAGTGTCTGAAAAAAGGAAAATCTGCAGGAAGTGAGCTGGGCATTTGTTTTCAGCATTTGCTTTTTATATCTGCTTATTAACATAGTTGCATTTCAGCAATACAGAAGGATTTTCTCAACAGCAAACATAAATTTGCTTGACACTTGGTAAGAACATTGTTCTGTAGCACTTCATTTGCACGTTCTGTATGTGGTAAATTTAGCTGTTTCTTCCTTCCCCATGTAATTCTCATTATGATGTATTCAGAAAAATAAGTATTTTTAATGAATTAAAAAGATTTTTGAAGGAAGGGTTAGAAAAATTTATATTTAAGCCTGATGATGCTTTACATTATAAGTTATGCTGTGACTTTTCAAAAACCTCTCAGATATCTGTAGTGTCCACACAGTCTATAAAAAGCAGAGGGAAAAGTTGTGAAGCTAGTGATATTTTTTCATGTTCAGAGTCACTTAAGGATGTAGCTGCTGTGGAATGAATCTCCAGTTGAAACTATGGCATACACCTGTAGTTTGTCTTTTAGTTTTTCCTTCCTTGTGATCACAGGAGCATTGTGACCTTGATCAAGAGTTGAGTAACTTGAGTGTGGCAAGCCTTGGCAAACAGGAGGATTCAAACAGGAACTCAGTGCTTTAGGCAGTGGAAAATAAAACAGTGGGAACACTGATGGAAAGAAGGAAGCAAATTGACCTACTGCTTTGTAAGAGACCTTAAGTGTTTTCTGAAATAGAAATGTTAAGTGAAAACCACCAAAGATTTCATTCAGAATTGATCCAAATCTCACCAAAGTCCTACACACTAGTAAGATAAGTTTCAGAATGGATGGACAACATGGTGATTAGTAAATGTAATACCCACTAATCTAGAATTTTTGTTAGAAATATCAAAATTTCTGTCCAGGTTTTTGGAAATACAGATTTCTCTAAGAAAAAAAATATATAGATAAACCTAATGTAAAATAGGAAAGTGTGCCTTCTATTCTGTCGTGTTATCCATTGGTGTCTATCCATTCACATGTTATTCTGTTTATTCAGCTATATTGCTGATGAATCATCAATCTGTAAATACCACAGGCACTTCTTATTAGACAATTATATTTTATTAAGCTTAATTGTATGAAGACTAACTTCATACAGACTTTATAAAGAGGAAAATCAAAATGGTTGTAGATATTGGTCCAGTGGGAATAGAAGCTGTTACTTAACTTGCTATGTATCACTTATTTTTAGTTAAACTTCAGTTTCAGTACATTTTTCAGGGAAACGAAGCATTTCACAGGATGAAGAAGTGTTGAAATAATATACATAGCTCTGTATGGCATCTGTTGAAAGGAGAGCCACAGAGTAGATAGACGCTGTGAGATGCTGCAGTATTTTCTTCATACAGTTATTTCTGGATCATTTTATGTGGTTGAATTGGAGAGGACCCTATCGCTTAAAGAAATTTGCAATATTTTTACTAATGTTAGAAAAATAATTTTCCTTTTATGGTCCTTTCTTTTATTTTTCATTTCCTGTTCTTTAAAATCTACCCAATTTCTTTGTTGTTGTTTTTAGTTTTCACCATTTCTATTTTATTTTTTGGATGTTAACATATTTTTGAACTGCCAGTTCTCTGGCTGCCCAGGCGCTTGTGTCTGTTCCTCATAATTTGGGTTCACTAGCTGGTTTACATTTTGTTACTCCAAATTCCACTGATGTAAATTATGCTGCGAGAAGTATTTTGTTGTTAAGGACTCAGAAACACAGCAGCAGACTGCAGGATCTTTATTTAGCTCCCTTCATTGCTTACCCAGGACTTGCCAGTTTCTTTTGAGCACTTCAGGTATTTCTGACTCTGATGCAGATTTCAGGTGGCTCTTCAGAACTTCGTATTTATTTTCTGCTGCTTCTGTATCTTCTTTTCCACTTGATGACTTTTGTCCTGTTTCTGTCCACATTTTCTCCTGGGACTGTACCTTGATCCTTAGCAGATACAGTTATATTTTTCATTTCAGCTAGCCGGTCTTTTCTTTTTACTTTCTTTTTTACCTGGTGGTCATATCACATTGAGATATAGAAATGAAGTGACATTATGGCTAAAGTCAAGGTAACGGTTTGGGCTGGTTGTTCAGTCAGTGTATGACCCTAAAAAGCAATGCATTTTGGAGCATTATAATTAAAATAGAAATATAGTACATCTGTGCAATTCAAGAGAAATTACTGATAGTGTAGCAAGAAAAACAAATCCAATTGTTCTCAGTTAGGTTAGGGGCCTCCCGTGAAGTACAGGTTATAAGAACATGGATTTTTATCCACAACAGCACTTATAAAAAACAAGGATTTATGAATAGTGTAAGCAAGTATTTTAAATGTGCTGAGGACAAAGTTCAAGATGTGGAGAAAAATTTTTTGTAAGTTATACAAACATATGTGAAAAAAAAATCCTGAATGTATTAGCGGGAAAGCATCATTGTTGTGCTGAAAAGTAACAAAGAATTATTTCAAGTGGTTTGGAATATATTAAGGATCCTGAAGAAATTAATTGCAGCATGCATGGTCCTGATTTTTGTACAAGCACAGGATAATAGTATCTTGAGATAATCTGTGTTAACAGCGGAGTGAACAAAGCTAAAAGTGGTTTGATACCATAAAGACAGATTTAATGGTAAATTGTTCAAAGTTGTCCTTTCTAGCAGAAAATGAACTATAGGATTGTTTCTGTCTATGCTGCTTATTATTGTAATGCCATAATAAAGGGGTGAAGAGCAGGCACAAGGACAGAGCTGCTGAAAGAATTGCTGAGTGTGTGGCTTGCATCATAAGGAGATTTGGTTTTCGTTTTCCTCATTTTGTGCCAGTTTGAGTAAAACAAGTATCTAGAGCTCCTGCTGCTAGATGGAACAGAATATTCCTACTGTGTTTCCTTTAAAAAGTAGTCTTCTGCTGAAGTGATTTGCAAGCTTTTGCATAATTCACTAGCAGATGGATTAAAAAATGAAGAACAAGAGGTTTACTGCTGGCCAGTTTACCCTCAGACAGTCCTGAAAAATTTACCAAAAGTCCAGGACATATTCTGGTGTTCCCTTGGATGAGGCTTTTATATTCTAAGACCAAGGATGTGTTGTCAGAAGAGTCACCTAAAACTGATGACAAATTTTTTACTGATGTCTGGGAGCCATGACATGAACTTTTCTATATTTCTTACATTATGTGGCTTTTGTAGCAATTTCTATACAGAAAGAAGTTGGTTTTATCAGGTTATTGATATTGTCTTTTCCAGACAGACATGTGCCTGCTCTGACTCTAAGGTAATCAGAAGACAATTTAACACAGGGCTGATGGTAGGGTAATGAGAGACAGTCCTCTAAAGAGCTGGGGCTCAGTAATGTGCTATGATGCATTTAAAAAAAAAAAAAAAATATTTGCCAATAAGTTGAGGGGCACCTACAATGTCGCATACTTTACATCCCTCTTTTGGGAATCGTATAATCAATATGTAATTAATAGCTTGTGGAAATAATGGTTTGGCTTGGTGATCTATTGACATATTGAAGTAATATTTTAGAGTGAGATGTCCCAATTGATTTGAAAAATGGAATCAAGATGAAGAAATAGTCACCCTCAAAGCAAACAATATGCGGAACTGTCATTCTCTAATTAGAACGGAATGCACTCGGTCATTCCAGGTCAGCCACGTTCAGTAGCAAATAGGACTCTCATACTTGTGATACTCCTTATTCTCAGATGTCAAAATGCATAAACGAAAATCTAAGTAAGTTTTAAACTAGCCGTGTGACTTGCCTACAAACCACAATAAGAAAATAAGTTGATTATATTTTATGCCTTTGCAACCATGAGACTGTCCTTTATGTGCCTAGCATAGTTTTAATTTATAGCCCCATGAAAGAAAAAGGAGACAGTAAACTTAAATGTGACAGATTTGTTGGCAAGGATTTCCATGATTTAGGGAAAAAAAAACCCAAAACCAGGCTGAAAGTCAGGAAGCTTTTATTATTATTATTATTATTATTGTTAAAATATTCTGGGTTTGGTAGAAGTTCCAAGGTTTTGAGCCATTGTGAAATTGAAAGGGCTGAAATGCTATCACTGTACAACAGAGAAGAGTAGGGTCTCAGCAGAAGATGATAGAGCATTTCCTCAATAAACTTTTCCTTCTTTAATTTCTAAATTTCTGTAAGAATGTCTGTAACAATTTTAATCAAATGGAGGGTTTTTCTAATTTCTGCAGTTGAAAAACATTAATGCTTGTTTTTTGTAATGATCTAGGGTGAATCACATTAGCACCAGAGCATGTGAGAGACAAGAGGAAGAATTCTACTGAACAGGCTGTTTTCTTCACTTTTGAGCAGAGTTAGTATAAAAGACACATGCAACAGCAATTTCAAATATTTGGAAATTGGTAAATTGGAAAATCAGTTAATTTGAGAAAATGGGAAATTACTACTGGACAAACCTAATAAATTTTGTAATAGTAAGACTATAAATAGCAAGGATATTTCTTTCTCCCAACACTTAACACATATCTCTGTTGGTAGTAACCCAGTTATTAATACCTGCTATCTCAAATATGAGAGAGATGGACTAGAAATAGAGGTGCAGATACATCTTCCTAAATTCTTAAACAGCATGAGGATTTTGGTAATCTGTAACTAAAGTTATGTTGCCTTTCGAGCAAGTCATTAGGCTTTTTGATGGTGGGACAGTTGTATTGGTTTACTGCTGCGATCTGGCTATTTCTGCAATTACTGCTGTTGTGGCTGAGTTCAGTTATATTCAGCAGCTTTGTTTTGTCTTCAGTCTTTTACAGCAAACATTACCCTGATGGTGCTTATTGCTAGGCTTCTTTCTGCAGAGGAGTTCATTCCTGTGTTATAGAGTCATAGAACAGTTTGGGTTGGAAAGGACATTAAGATCATTCAGATACAGCTCCCTGCCACAGTCAGGGACACTTTTCCCTAGACCAGGTTGCTCAAAGCCCCTCCAGCCTGACGTTGAACACTGCCAGGGATGGAGCATTCGCAACTTCCTTGGGCAGCCTGTGCCAGTGCCTCACCACCCTCATGGGGAAGAGCTTCTTCCTTATATCCAACATGAATCTCCCCTTTTTCAGTTTAAACCCATCACTCCTTGTCCTATTGCTACAGTCCCTGATGAAGAGTCCTTCTCCAGCATCCTTGTAGGCCACCTTCATATACTGGAAGGCTGCTCTGAGGCCTCCACGCAGCCTTCTCTTCTCCAGGCTGAACAGCCCCAGCTTTCTCAGCTTTTCTTCGTACATGAGATGCTCCAGCCCCCTGATCATCCTTGTGGCCCTCCTCTGGACTCGCTCCAACAGCTCCATGTCCCTCTTGTGTTGTTGCCATCAGACTGCAGGGGGTTTTTCCCAGAGCACAGTAGAGGGGGAGAATCCCCTCCCTTGACCTGCTGCTCATGCTGCTGAGGATGCAGCCCAGCACATGGGGGGTTTCTGCACTGCAAGCACACAGTGCCGGGTCATAGGGAGCTCCTCATCACCCAACACCACCAGGTCCTTCTCTGCAGGCCTGCTATGAATCACTTCTCTGGCCAACCTGTAGCTGTGCTACAGTCACTGTGTTTCCTGCCTGAAGGGGTTGTTCCTCTCCTTCATATATCATAGAATATAAGGAAATATGTGCCACATAACACAAAGTGGGTAGCTCATCATTAGGGCACATTTATGTTTATAAATAGAGTAGGGGAAAGTAATTTAACTAGCTGACCTTATGCTGTGTTGTTTGCCTTTCCACAGCCACTAGAAAAGTTGAGTGGACTTGGGAAATCTGCATCATAGATTGAATCATAAAATGGTTTGGGTTGGAAAGGACCTTAAGATCATCTAGTTCCAACCTTCCTGCCATGGTCAGCTGATCTTAGTATGCATGTTCTTAGCACAGTTATAGAATACCAGCTTGAATTTAAAAAGAATTCTCCTGCGGCTTGTCTCTGCCTAGAAATTATTTTGTGCTAGGTTTATGCATCTCATTTGTATGCATGTTTATATATGTACATAGTGTGTGTGCATGGTTATGTGTACAGAATCAAATGATCTGGGACTAATATCTTGTTGCCTCTGGGTTAAAAAAAAAATAAAATGTTTTCACAGGTTCTGTTTCTAAAGCTTGATGATAGCTGATCAGTGAACTTTACTGAACTAGATTATTAAGCAGTAAATAGGCTTTCAGAGGATATCCATTGACAGTTTTGTCAGGTAAGGTAGAGAGACCTCAGTTTTATATCAACTGAGAGAAGACCTTACACAGAGAGTGAAATTTACTATAGATGACATGATGTTGGGAGGTCTTCCTTTTATTAAAGAGCAGAATTAAAGGTAAAATTCCAAACAAGCTATGAGATCAAACTATACAGCTAGCTGAGACAGGAATGTTAACCTGTACTGAAAGAGATGCTGGTAAAAAGCGCTGCTGGTTGTCTGAGAGACTGGTGTAACAGTGCTATATTTAAGGGTAAAATATTGAAGCCATAGTCAAAAATTTTAGATGTGCAGTAGAAAATCAGACCAAAGGCAGTATTATGGACATAAATAATGAAGAATGTCAGAACTGAAAAGGGTAATGTTAGCTATCAAAAAAGAATGGGTTTGGTGTGAATGGATTTCCTACTAAAGACTCAAGACTAAATCCTGTAGAACTGATGTGAAAAATCAGCTCTACATACAGAGGACAAGCCTGTATTTATGCAGTCTGTATTTGAATAGTTGTAAAGAATTTAATAACTTCCTTTATGGAAGAAACCTGTTCCATATTCCAGCTGTATAAATCCAATAAGGATTCATTGATCTAGGTGAAGTCTCTTCTGAATGACAGCTTGAAGCAGAAACAAGGCTCAACACACCTCTCTCTAGGGGCAGGAGTTATTTTTCTGTGGGGTCAATCACAGGGTTTTGCACACTCCTCCTTGTGATGTTAACTCTTTGCCTTTTGTGGCCTTTTGTGGCTTTTGTGGCATTCAGTGAATAAATACAAGCTGTTTTTTCCATTGAGTCGTTATATTCAGCATTGCGTTCTTCACAATGATTGAACCTGCAGTTCCCTTTCCTGGGGCTGGGTGCCTGTGTCAGCTGCAAGTTTTCAGAAATCTTCTTTTGCTGTTTTACTTATTGATGGGAACTGACAGTTGCATCTTTTCTCTGATCAGTCATTGATTCTACACAGTCAAGAGTCTGCCAAAAAAGAGGTTAGATTGTTTTGGTTCATTTATGGTAAATCATTAAAAAGAAGATGAAATAGATGCAAAGAGCTGAGTCTCTAGTGCTAGCTGTGTAGAACCCAAACAAAATACATAAGCAGTGTTTCCATTTTTTGGGCTGTTAAAGATAAAATAGGTTGAGTACTAAAGTCTTGAGTGGTCATAACTTGTTGTAGTTATATGCATACTGACAATGTGATTTTTATCTGAAGTGGTAAATCAAGCCTGGACCACAAGGGTGTACATTGTTCTCAGTAGATAGAGATGAAGCATCCCAACCAAATATTTTGCACAATTTATGAAGGTCAGGTAAAGAAAAATTTTCCTTGTCTTGCCTTAAATCCCCAAGTTTTCTCTTAATTATTCTTCCTCTCTGCCCTCCCCCTCAGTCTGAAACACAGTGTTTAGATAATGCCGGAATACACAACATATAATGTAAATGCCATTTGTATTTTAGCAAGAGCTGATCTCATAATCAACTTAATCTTTGTTTTTTTTCCAAATGTAATTGTTCATTTAGAGTTGACTGAAATCAGATCAAAGTAGGTGACGCTTGACTTGAATGCTATTATAATACACTGTCTATATATACACACACTATAATTATATATATACTGTATATTGCATACTTGACAATTAGATAACCTGATCATTCTGCTTGTTGATCATTAATAAATTTCTTTCCTCCTGCTGAATTTCTAGATAAAAAAATGCCCATATTCAGAAAGAGAAAAAAAGCAGCATTGCAGTGCTCTGTTATCGTTATAAATTATTTCCATTTCAGTTGCTTGTTTTTCAGTTTTAAAGATTCTTCAACTTCCATATGTTGATTTAGAATTATGGTGAATCTTTTTCTCACCTGAATGTAAACCACATTCATGTGTTCACATCTGCCACCAACAATATATTCAAAAGGTTGCTTTAAAGACACCTAAAGGGAATCGTGCACTTTGCAAGTGTACCTGTAAGCACTATTTTCTATGTATGATGCATAAAAATGTATGTAGTCTATGATTTTTTAACTGTTGCTGCTTTAAAAAATAGCCAAACCCAAGAGGGTGTGACCATCTCATCATCTTACCTAATTTACTTTAAATTTACAGTAGGTTGCCTAAACTTCTTAATTGCAATTAAAGCAGAAATGTTTTATAAAAAGAGTGGCTAAAAGAATGTAAGTGGCAATAGATTTGATGACAGAGACATCTATTTAGTCTTAAACTACAGATTGTATTTGAGTTTTCTCTTTTGTATTTAAGGGTTGGATTTTGTTTTGGGGTGTTTTTTGTTGTGGGTTTTTTTTTTTTTTTGGCCAGGAACACTTATATACCATAAATAATTGAAATCTTCATAAAAGTTGTATTTCAAAGGTAGGCTTTGTAAACCTAGTGGGAAAACAAAATCAATTTTCATTTGGCCTGACATACTACATGTTATTCAGTGAGAAATAAACTCCATCCTTATTTTGAAGACTAAAAGCTTTGCTTCTAATATTTAGAGAAATAATAGCCTGAGGTGGAGTGATCTGTGGGGTGCAAGTCTTTGGAGTTACTAGACATTAGTCTCTGTTGCATACTGCAAATTAGATTCTGTTTAAATGTTTACTATACTGTATTAAATCGTGTCAGTAAGAATAATAGAATAGTCAAAACAGCTGACTAAGCTCAACATTCTACGTGAATATCATTCCCTTGAAAATGAATTACATTCGAATTTACACTAATACTACATCAACAGCCTGATAGTAAAAATGAAACAACCTGGAATTAGAGTACTAGAGGAGACCTTAACATGCAGAGTATTGTTAAATTGTTCTGTTTCATAATAAACATTTTTTAAAGCACATTCATGTGCTAAAATGATAAATACTCATTTTAGTCCTAGGTGGATATGCTGATAATGACAGTTTATTTTGCAGAATGGTGTAACTGACATAACCCAATATTTAGAGAACAGCTGCGATCTGTTTATAATTACATACTGGATTTCCTAGGGATGGGGTTTAACTTATGTTGCCATTATTATTTATATCATGCTGAAAAATGAGTAGAGAACCGTCAGCAGTTTTTGAGGATTGGAAGTTTTCAGAAAGTCCCAGGATTTTACGGTGTTCATGGCAGGGCGGTACAGTGGTGATGCCTCATATGCACCGAGTCACCTGTAGCACAAAACTGGCATCCAACTTCAGCGTAAGCAAATTTTTCAGTTTAGAGCTTGTATTTCTGGCAGCAAGAATCCACTGTCCCCTCACACCCACATAACTTGTCATAGAGTTTAACATTTCACTTCTTTCCTAGTGAAGTTCCTTCTCTTACTTTCTGCCACGTGGTGAGGGATGATGCCATCCTTCTTAAAGATCCATATGGTTCCTTCACACAGGTACCTAGGTACAGATTAAGTGTTCCTTCCATTTAACTTTTCTGTGATTTTAGAGGAATTATGCTGATTAAGTCTTGTTGATACCTGGTCCAATTGCTTTACATCTTGCAGTTTTTTTCTTAATTAGACAAATAATTTTAGTTAGCCAGATTCAGAGGAGTTTGCCTATACTCATCAGGACAAAATTCTGTATATGTGATTATATAGTTTGTAACTGATGTGTTTTCAAATATAAAAGAAATACTAATATGTAATGGTGGAAATATTATTTTAACCTAAATTAGTTTCAGAAAATATACTGTGCTTTTCATATAGTAGCACAGCTGCAGAATATGGGTGTGCTGATGCAGAAAAGTGACTTTCCTTCTAGAATGGCCTGCTTATCCATACTTATATGCCAATTATGTTGCACATTTATATGGGTATGAAACCTTTTAAAGAGTGCTCTTCAAATACTTGGGAGACTAAACTCTGGACCTTTAGAATTCAAGAAGGGAAGAAAATGAAAACCAACAGATCACAGATCCTTCCTTAGACCCGATCCTGAGAAATGTGTTAGTATTAAGGAAGTATAAAAGTGAAGATATATTAATATTTGTGGGAGAATATGAGAGTTAATAATCTAAATGATTCATGATTAGACAACCATATTTACAAACTTACCCTTTTCCACTTAAATTTCACTTTATTTTATTGGTCTAAATGATGCAAGTTTGTAATGTAGAAATGGAGGTGACCAAAGTAGATGGGCTAATCTGAGGGTTTGTTGATTATTGTGCAGTTGCAGTGTGGACTTTTACTGTTTTCAAACACATGAGCGCTATTGTTGGACACAGTGCTAAGTGTCAAAGCTTGATATCAGAGATATTATTGTCCAGAATTAAAAAAGCACTGAGGACCTAATAGTTAATAGATGATAGCTATGTCTTTTATCTTCATTCTTCTTTCCTTTTTGTTACCTTCTAATAGTTCTCAGGGTTTGATTTGTTTGTGGCTCTCAAGTAGTAAGTTGGTTGTTGGCTTTTTGTCTCCTTCTCACTGCCCAATATGTTATAAAAGATAATAAGGAGGAAAATATAAGTGCATGTATAGTTTATATTAAACTTAATGTAGAACATTGGGAAATATCCTCGTTGATAAAAATTGATATGTATCAGTATTTACAAGAATATAGGATGAAACCTGTGCCAACTGGATACTCATGGGCAGTACAGTCCGCTGCTTGGGAAAGATGGTCTTTAACTGCTCAAGCTCAACTGGAATTGGAGGGGGTGTTACTTTAAAGTGATCATTAAACCAAAGTCTTACTACTTGCAAGTATGTTGTTTTTTTTAAATACAGGTTTTAACTTGAAAAGAAAAGCATGATGTTTCAGTGGCAAAAGAGACTATTAAGTGTAACTTTTTGCAATGCGTAAAGAGGAATGAAAGTGATGACCTTATTGAATATCCTTGATTACTTTAGCAGAAGGAAATTCAGGGGGATACGCTCCAATTTAGAATCTATACTGTGAGTTGGATGAATTTGGATGAACCAAGTCTGTTTTCTCATGCATTGAGGAATGTTTTGAGAAGATCTCATGCTTTTATTTTCTGTGTTAGACAGGGCTATGAAGAACTGGAAAGACAGCTGAAAGAAGTCTTTAAAGAAAGGAGCAATATCCTTCGTCAACTATCAAAGACATCTAAAGAACTTGAGGGAATTAAAGTAAACCTCCAGGTCAGGTTCTGTCTCTGTTTCTGTAGGATTACTTTCCTTAGCTTTTTTGTATTGGTATCTATTTATTAAAACAAATTTGGTGGTTTCGGTTTTGATTTTAGTATGTGAATAATTGTTTTTTTGCTGCTGTTGTACTTCACATAAACTGGATGTTTTTATGGAAAACATAATTGGGCTGTTTGTCCACTTAAAAATAATATGAAAATATTGCGTAGCAGAACAAAAGAGGAAGGGAAGTAAAAAAATAAGCCATCTTAGTGGATTTACCACCTGTTTGTCCTGGCAGCCACTATAAAGGATCTTTTGCTGTTGCAGGTTGCATCTTTGCTGATGAGTCACGTACATTCAGCCTAGTTTAGGTGCTTACTTTACCTCCTTGAAATGTCATCTGCAGGGACTGACTGGATATACTGCAGGGCATTACTTTACAAGTTTAGCTGACAAATTGTGCTAGACGAGCCTGCAGCTAGAGCTGAAACACTTCTGCATTTAACTTTTGGGTATCATAGGTAGGCTGAAAGGGCATCTGATAATGCCTCTGGAGTCAAATCAGGTCCTTCGAGTGAAAAGTAGATTAAAAATCTGGCTCTGGATTTGTGGTCCTGAAATCACCAGATGTTCACTTATGAGCACGCCTGTCTTTCCAGATAGAGTCTGTTGGTCTGGTGAAAACATTCAGACACATTATCACTTGAGATTGGTCTCTGTATTTCCATGCTATTTTAAAGGTTTTCCGAAACTGCACTTTTATCTTCATGTTGATATAAGCTAGATGGTAAAAATGTTGAGTAGATTCCTAGTATCTGTTCACAGAAGAATTCTGGTACTGCGTATTATTACTGTGCTACTGTCTTATATTTCAGATTGTGGTTCTAATCAATGTCAGTTCTTAAATCTTTTATTTCTCCCCACCCTCTTTTTTTTTTTTCTGAGTGCTTTACCACTCTTTATTATTGTAGGTGTTTTCTTCTTTTTAGATAAATGTGCTGCTCCTTATAACTAAGTTATTTTAGAATTTGGTTTACTGTGCAGCACAGCTGAAGGTAGTAGTTAGCAAAATGCTACTGTAAGATATTTTAGACTGATCACTGGAGAGATCCAGATATAGGCAAAGAGATCTATTATTATCTTCTGTATATACACACTTGTCATAAAATTTTAATGCTTTGTCATTTGTTTCTGAATCTGCTTCTTTGATTTGCTCACATTTAATATTTGAAAAACAGCTGTGTACAGTTAGCTGTGCTTGAGTTAGAGTAAAGGAAAAGTCAGGCTATTTTTGTGTTTCTCACAAGTGGCTATAACTGTAATTCACTGGGAGCATTTTGTGAAAGAGGACCAAATGGATCATTTCACAGATTAATAATATTAAAGATCTCTTTGGTAATAGAGTTGTTTCTTTTCTATCAGTCACTGAAAAATGATGAAGCATCAGCCAAAAATGATGTGCAGACACTTCTGGAACTGGGCCAAAAGCAAAGGTAAGACCCCTATCTCCACCCTTCTCTTTCCATTTCCAGACTGAAAACCAGCAGACTAGGTAATGCCATCTTTCCTTTTACTTTAATTTTTGAAGCTGTATTCCATAATCTGCTGATTATAACAGTAAAGTGAAGGCAGGGAATGCTATTTTGGGAAGTTATTTAAACAAATGATGTATTTGCTGATATTTGGCTAATGATAGGAGAAGATGTTAAAATGCTATAGTAAGATATCTGCTGAAGAAAGGAATTTTAAATTTCCCATGAAGAGTTAGTCATGAAATCACTAGGATCTTTCCGGTATTCCAGACAAATCTATTAAATGATAAAAGCAAAACTTCAGCTAATGCCTAATTTAAACACGTGTTATATGGCTTGGGTGCAGCCGGAGGTATGCGTCTCAGCATCATAGCTGCCCTTGTCACAGACTCCATCCTTCATACATTAATGTATTTTTGTAGTGGTTTGATTGATGTGCAGCTCTGATGAAACAGATTAAGCTATTAGAAGTATTAAGGGACTGTTTAGTAAATAGATCTTATTTGCAGATGGGAGAATTGAGTCTGTAAGTTTTGCAAACTACAAGTATTCTTCCCAATCTCTTCCTTAAATCAGTCCTTAAAGTCTCTCCAGGACCACCTAAAAGTACATGTTGACTTTTGCTTCTAAGGGATTCGACTATTGAGTATACTGCACCATAGCAGTTCTCAGAGATAGGCCCTGGATGGGTGAAAAATGCTGCTGAGCATCCCTCATCCTCCTTCACAAAATAAAAGGCTTTTACAATATACCCCAAGAAAATGCATTGGAGCTACTGCGGGTGCTTGACAGCTCTTCACAGGCTTACTGGATTTCACTTCCAGAGAGGTGTGGAAGTTCGGTGTAAGAAGGTGGTATTAAAAATGTTCCAGGGAATCTCCCTCATAGAATTTTGTTAAGGAGGGGTCACAGTTTATTTGCCAGTAGGCCTCAGGCTATACTTCATCTGGAGTAAGTAAAGAACAGTGAACATAATGTTATGCTTAAACCTATTGTACTTGAACCAAAATTCAAGATATATCCCAATATTAAATTTATGATCTTCTTTGTTTGAACAAATGCGAGCTGTGTTTGCTCTGTGAGCACTACTCTGATTATTCTCTGCAGTGATGGATGATACAGTAAAGTTTAGAGTGCTGGAATCTCAGCTTGTAGATATAGTTCTGCTGACTTCAAATTAGTTTGGGGTTTTTTTTATCCCTTTTGTGTGAATTCCTCAGTACTTACTAAGTTGCAAGTAAAACTTCGCTCACTTACTGTGGTGCCTCCAGTGTTATTCTTTCTGTGCCCCATCAGCACTTTGAAATGATCACATCTGTATGATAAAATACGTCTATTGTACTGGTGATGCATTGTTTTCATGCTGCTCTATCACTATTTCCATTAAATCTGTTCTGTATTAGTGTTGCTAAGCATAATTTATTTAATTATTTTAAAGCAGGTAAAAACTAGTTCTTATTGTTAATAGTATGATTCCATTTCGATATGTTTTCAGTAGCTCGCTTCCCTCACTTATTTGATGCCAATCCTTTTTGCTAGAAATGATACACTGGCAGATGTTTTGCACAGCAGGCAATTTAGTAGATGCAAAAGGTGGCCAATTTCCATCATAGATAATTTTTGTCTTCTGTTGGCACTGTGGATCATGGGGTCATTATGATGTTATTAGCAAGACTCATAGACACAGTACATCTGTCTGTTACTTTGAATAATGAAAGGTGTCTTTTTTTGAAACTGAATAGTTATTTCTTAATGGACACTTGAGATGAAGTTTGTGTTCTGTGTTTTCAACAAACTAGGGAAGAAATGAAATCTCTCCAGGAGGCCTTTCAAAAGCAGCTTAATGAGGCAGCTGAGAAAGCAGAAAAGCAGCAGGCTACCGTGAGTGATTCCCTGTCCCTCTTTCATTATTTTTGTTTGTTTGTTCTGTCTTTTTTTTTAACAAGTTTGCCTTGAATTTGCCATTAGCTCAAGTAACTTTGCATGTAAAAACTTATTTCAAGTATGCGTTAGTACGCTAAGCCTCAGAAAAAAAGGAGCTCAAGAAAGTTTGTATGTTCACAAGCGCCAAGATCCCCATCGACTAATTTTGGTGGAATTTAGGTGTATATATATATACTTATGGAGATTCAGGCTTGGGTACTTGGGTCTAAGTCCTTTCCCTGATGAGGTTATCTTTATAGATGCTTGTCTCTCATCTACACCAGTGTACACTGCCATACATCCATTGACTTTTTTGGAATCACTAATGATTTTCAACAACAAAATAGTAGCGTGTCTGATTTTGACCATAGTAGATCTAATTATCACTATAGAAAGCTATTAAGTCCCATTCAGGTTTCATGCTTTAATGAAATTGTGTTTCTGGATAAATTGTACAATTGGTTGGATTTTTGAATAGTGCTGTAATGTTGTGGGGCATAAATAGCCATGTTTTGCTATTGCAGGAAAAAAAACCCCAAACAAACAAAAAAACCAACCCAACCAAAAAGTAGAATCATGCTTTCTGTTTAATTCTAAGATGCAAAAAGGAAATTTTTCCTGTCTTGGTTAGTAGTGTTTGTATAACATGAATGCCACTGAGCGTAAGTTGACTAGATAATCTCCAGAGGTCCCTTCAAACCTCAAGTTTTATGTGATTCTTACTCTGGATTTGAAAACAATCTGCTAGAAGGATTTCTAGACCTGGTTTGAATTTCATAATAGATAATTACTGGTTTATTTAGTAAGATTTTAATGTCATCCAGGCTCATAAAACAACAGTTTCTCCAAGAGAAACGTTTGAAAGTAATTACTAAATTTAGGAAATATTTACAAATGCTTTCTTTTGTATGAATGTGATTTGTATGTGGCTTCATGCCCTTGGTGAACAAGATACAAGTGTGCATGTTTTACATGCTACCTTCTAATTAGAAACAGATTGAATTAGAAAATGTAGATTTTGAACTGACGAACTCCTTTGCAGGTTTCTTTCAGTTAATGTGGTTTTTGCAAACACTTTTTTTCCCCTGTTGTTGCTCAAAAGTCTGAAGGGTAAAGACACTGCTTTACCTATTCTTGTCCCCCTCACAACATATACTTAGTGGAGTTTTGCAATTTTGTCTAGAGAACAAAAACCCTCTTGAGGGGAGAAAAGTAGTAAACTGAATGATGTATTGAACTTGAAAAGGATAGCATATTTTCGTGTCTTTCTGTTTTACAATGGTTTTATGCTGAGGCAAGATATAGAGTGCTGAAATAATTAAAAAGGAGAACCCAGTTATCTCTGGCAAGTACTCAGAACATGCTGGTTGAAAGTTGTCTTTTTTTCAGGTGCATGGTCACATTCTCACTAGCTTCATCACCACAGTGAATGCTAATCCTACAAATTAAACGTGGAAAACATATTTCATTATTTAATCTCTGCATTAGATTTTGATATTCAAGACTAATTCAACTGTGAGTTAAATAAATCTCAGATGTAGTGAAAGGATTATCGGCTCTGTCCTTTGTGTTATTAGTTTTTTTGAAACTTGAGCAGCAGTACCTTGTGTAAATTCAGTTCACATCCTAGTGCTAGGGAAAACACAAATCAAACAAAATATACCATTAACTGTAAGCAAAAATATTACCTTATGCAGAAACCAGGAAAAACCCATCTGAGTTTATAGTAGAATTTGGCGTAGAATGG